>MJUU01058293.1:55874-73438 GCA_002080025.1 Modiolus philippinarum
GGGGGGGGGGGGGGGGCACTCCATGTTCTTTTGATAGGGGTGAGCCTCTAGCACATCAGGACCCCACCCTTTATTGAGATTCTGAAAAATGTATAACTTGTCACATATTTTTTGCAGAAAGGTAAACCTTATCGTATACATGTATAATGTAGACATGTTCTTATAAAAATTTGGGAGTAAAAATTGAACAGTATGCTAAGACTATTCAACAATCTTCTCCGAAACTGGTTTTATTACATCACAGTAACAATATTCTTCATATGTCCTGGATAGAAATGGATAGGGGCAGGGAATTTAGCCTTCTATACGACATCTAGTGCATCTGCTGTCGTAGAAAAGGGGTCTTTATACTACATGGAGTATGGCGTTTCTCCATTCAGTTTGGATACAAGGGTTTGCGGCCGGACTTTCCGTACCATTACCTGACTACCCCATAGACAGGACATTCTTTTATCCACCAACCGCTGATTCGCTCGGCAGCTCTGTAACCGGAGCACCTGAAAACCAATTTAGGTGCCGGGCAACCTATCGAAGACGGCGGTTAGCTTTGAATATTAGTCATTTCATTTCGACGTTTTCAGCTAGATTCACGTCTTCCTGGATTTGACTACCGACTTTGACATTTCCTGGATTGACACACTCACAGTGTGACGGGTGCTGTTAACAGAGCAGGACATGCTTACCCTTCAGGAGCACCTGATGTCACTCTCATTTTCACTGGAGTTCACACGGTGAGTGCTTTGTTTTGAATGTTGTGATTTGGTTTCTGTGCTTTGTGTCTGTCAAGCGTCGTTGTTTAGTGTCTGGCGTCATTGTTTTCTGTGTTCTCGTTTTGGCCATGCCTTTGGACTTCGATTTTTGTAAATTCCATTCCTCTGTTCCTTCGGTATTCTACTGTCGTTATTTCGAAACTTGCAATATTTCATTGAAAAGAATTTTGTTCAAAACTATCCCTCTCGCATAGCTCTGTCCTTAGCTGATTTTTGCTTAACTATTTAGACCCTATTGGTAATTTGTTCTCTATCAGATGTTACACATATTTTGGTATATGAACTTCCAAATGTTTTGATTTTATCTGCCCTGAAGAGACATAAGTTTTCGAAATGCACATAGCAGAAACTAAATTAACAGTAACTTCGGCATTTTGTTATTCTAAACATTTGTCAAGTAAGTCTCCATATTTCAAACATACTGACCACAAGCACAATTTAGTTGAAATCCTATAGAATAAAGGACTATTTACGTAGAGACCGGTCCCATCAACAATTACCCAGATAAGCGATACAAGTGTTTTTTATCCTTGCTTTTGTTGATGATGAATCTCTGTTTTCAGAAGAAAAAAAGGATCTAGCAGTACTCACTATAACACAACCCTTGGGCAGTTTAACTTAAAATGGGAAACAGAATTTTGCTGTCGTATTGAAGGGTCGAACCATTTCGTTGTCGGAACCGTTATACACGTGATAAATTTGGGACCATGCAATTGCGTGTTGAATTTAAAACAAAGGAGAAATATGAGAATTACAATGACACCCCACAAAAACCACATACAATTAAAAATATATTTGTTTTAAGAAATAGCCAAAAAACAAAAAACAAAAACAAAACAAAAACAAAAAACAAACAAAAACAAAAAACTATGTCAATCTACAAAACAAAACTGATCTCAAGAATTCGATAGCTTCACATGGAGCAGACAAATCGAAATTGATAGCAATTGACAGACAAAGCCTGACTTGATACAGATGAACGCAAAATGATTAGGAAAAGTGTTGGAAAGCCCGACTTGGTACAGACAAATAAAAAAGGATAATAAGGGTGGAGGGTAGCCTGATTCTGTACTATCAATAACCGATAGCAATGGATGGATAACCTAACTTTGTATAGTCAAATGAAAAATTACAACAGTATAGGTCGGGTAGTCTGACGTCGTACCCTTACCTGACAAAGATGCTTCAAAGCCATACCTATGCTGATGACCAAAAATGTTTTCCAGTAGGGTCTAATGTTAAGCTTTGTTCTCTACTGACAGCCATGGTTTTGTCGGATCGAATTGAAATAAGGATAAGGGACCAATGTTAAAACTGTTCAACGCTGGAGGCCATATTTTTATAGTATCCAAATAGGTTAACTTTGTAAAGGACCTTACACACATCATTCCTGTACAGTTTGGTAGAATTTGCTTCAGTGGTTTCAGAAAAGATGAAAATGTGATTTTCCCATAAGGTCTAATGTTAAAACTGTGTTCTGCGCTGGCGGCCATATTTTTTATTGGATCGAGACGAAATGACAAATCTTCGTAAAGGACCTTCCATATATCTCCAGTAGTTTCAGAGGAGAATATGAAATTTGGTTTTCCCATTGGGTCCAATGTTAAAACTATGTTCCACACTGGAAGCTATGTTTTTATCGGATCGGAACAAATTGAGCAATCTTTGTACAGGCCCTTCCATAGATTATTCCTGTAAAGTTTGGTTGAATTTACTTCAGTGATTCAGAGACGATGAAAATGTGGAAAAGTAACGACAACAGACGACTGACGACGGGCGCCAAGTGGTTGCAATAGATCACACTGACACTTTCGGCCATGCGAGCTAAAAACCTGATAACTAGAGCGGAAATAGTCTGATTTGATACAGGTAGATGTTTATAGTATATTACTAACGATTTAGGTTGAATATGTTAAAACGACTTGCCGTTATTAATTATAAGTATGCATTACAACACTTACTGAATAAACAGGACCAATTGAAATAACATGGCCATAAGGGACCGACCATTTAACTTGAAGGGAAGTTTGGTTTTTTCCAAAAAAATATTTTGGAGCTGATTTTATGTGAAAAAAATATTTTGGCTGCCAGAATGAAGAAAACAAATACTCTGAAGGGGGCTTCATGCCCTAAAAAATAATGTTAATTTAAAAAAAAATATTTTGTTGATACAATGGAAACAAATTTCTGTGCAGAAAAAACCAACCCCCCCCCTTTTCAAGTTAAATGGTGGGTCTCTAATGAGATAAGAAGGGTCATTACAGGATTCAAAATGGCGGCTGTGTAGTTCACTTGGTGTCTTTAAAACACAAAATCACAATTGTATTACATTAAGTGCACATTATTTTTGTATTCTTGGTATTGAACAAGTACAAAAAAAAATTGGAAAAATAATTTTTATTTTTAGTTCGTGGAGTGATTGGCTGAATTAGAAGCTGCATCATGCATGTATGATGATTAACATCCTTGTTTAAGATTTTAACCCTACTTGTGACCACTTAACTTAAGCTTTACTCATCGAATCACAATATAGATCAGACAATGTACATCTTTTCTTGTTTTTGTTATTTTATTTATTTATATATTTATTTTAATTTTTTTTTGAGAGGTAAACCCTAATACAATTGAATGGAGTGTAAAAAAAATATATGATATACTTATTCACGATCAAGACTGTCCTTGGAATAGCGAGATGGACTGACACACCAATAATACCCATGTGTCAGTCCATATCCCTACCCATATGTCAGTCTATAATTTGTGATTATTCTCTTTATATAAGTGACTATTGTATAAGTATTTTCTATGGTGACATATTTCTGTACCTTAATGTCAGCTAAGGGAACTTGTTGCATGTATAGCTAAGTAAGACATACTGTCTGTAGATTCAATCATATTTTTCATTTGTTCTGCATCATTGATAGACTTCAATGTAAGGAAAGCTTTAATATTAGGCTGCGGATGAGGATTTTATGATAAATGAACTTATTAGCTAAAATTAATAGAAGCTTACTTATGTTTTAACTCCAAAAAAGATTTAAATGATTTAGTTCCTTTAAATTTTAATGAATAACAAACGCACCAAATAGGTACTATTTAAATGTAATAATAAGCAGTTTCTAAAAAGCATTGTGAAGAAAAATTCCAGAAAAAAAACAAGAGTATTCGATTGAGGCTAATATTCTAAAAAATTTGAAGATTCAAATTTGCGGTCTGATGGGTTTTCATTCTTCTTGCTGGATCGCTTACATCAGGACCATTCAAGTCAAATCTTTATACGAAGTTCATGCTATTTCTTTTAACGGATGACGACACTTGGATATCGTTTTAACTGTTTGTAGAGTCTAGAAGAAAAAAAATAAAATAAAAACTTGCTTAACAGGAATCATTGAAGGATAAAAATGCATTTTGAGCTTGATTTTTCTTCTGAAGTGCGACAGTGTTTTACCAGCAGACAAGGCTCCTTTCGCTAGTACACAGTTTAGTGGCGAGCACCCCTTGATTCATCTTTCAAAATTACGTATTGTCATATTCTCTCCTTTCTATATTGTGGTCATCGAATAAGTTGTCTACCTGTATCGGGTTTTAGTCGTATGTTTACTAAACTATTGGGAAACGGGATAGATAGAGGGAAGGTTTGGGTACCCATAAACCGGTTTCACCCTACCGCTGGCTTTTGCTAGTGCCGGTACCAAGTCCGGCTGTCCCCAATTCCTATCGTTGTTTACGTTTACCTTTTGTCTTATTTGTGTTTTTTCTGTGTGGTTCAATGGCAGACTGTGGGGTGTGTTCTCTGAACGTCAACTTTCTTAAAATCACATATTGTAACATTGTTGTTTTAGCAATTATCATGGGGTCCTTTAAAGGGGGAATTAGAAAATTATATTAATTAGGTGAAAGATTATAATTACTATGAACTATCATTGTTATTAAAGTATTATTTAAAAATTTGTATTTGTTTTTGGTTAAATTTATTTAAAAATAGTTCAAAAATATATATATATAAAAAATAAAAATATAAAGAATGACAAAAGAAAGAAATTTAATGAAAAATGTTTAACAAAATTTTGAAACAAAATGAAATTGAATATTTCATAAAATGTTTTTTTTTAAATATGCTTAAGAATATTTGAATTTTTATAATCAAATTTTCATTTAACATAATTTTTGGTATAAAAAGATCTAAATAATACACTGAATCACCAATTCTGAATTAAAAGATTGAACATTTTTTAATATTTAAAAGATGTTACTGAAATATATTTGAATTCTATAAATTATATTTTTTTGAATTTTAATTAATAATAATTTATGCTACAAAAGGATCTGTATAACAAAATTATACAATTAATAATAAATTATGAAATAAAAGATATGCAGACATTAAATTAACCCTTTGATTTGATTTCCTCCTTCCAAGCTGTATAGAGACAACGACGACGTCAAAACCCTGATTCGCCGTGCAGCCGTTCTTCCGTTGATACCTCTAGATAGCATAGAAGACGTCTGGTTCAACACATTAGAAGACTTGGAAGAGACAGATATCCCACGGGATACTCAGCCATTCACCGACTACGTAACAGAACAGTGGGTTGATGCCGACGACCGACGCACATGGAACCATTTCAACACAGAAGGACCACGCATCACCAACAACCTAGAAGCCTGGCATGGTAAACTTAAGAAAAAGATTCAACACGCACACCCGAACATTTTCACCATCATCAAGACTTTCCAGGATATCCAGAACGCAACCGACATAAACCGACTACAGAGAGAAGCAGGGGGAACAGCCAGACCACGTCCAAAGAAGTACTTGAACATCGACCGCCGCATTGCCATCCTCAAGGAAAGACTACAGAACAGAACCATCACTCTCATGGAATACGCCGACTCAGCATCAGAACTTCTCCACCTAGGTTAATTGTGTACTGACTTTTTTGCAACTTGCTGCTGATCTGTTATGTTTTTGTATATGTATATGTTCCAAAATAATGATGATTATGTCTATCATATTTTAATATTAGTTTCAGTGCTAAACTTATTATTTTGTTATGTATAATACAAAGTTACATTGATATATAATAAAATATCTATACACTATCTTGTTCTCATTTATAAAGTAATTGTCTGAAGGAAACTTAAAAAAAAATTGAGTTTTAAGTGACAAATGAAACACAAACACACACAAAAAAGTCATTCACAGGCTTTGAAAAAGTTCATAAAACTGTACTTCATTTCAAATCTTTAGATAAAAATTTATCATACGTTTAATAAATATAAACTTATGATTGATTTTTGTTGTAAGATTTTTTAAATTTTTTTTTTGTAAACTAGTTGCAATTACACAATATCATTAATACAATTATCAACATAGGGTGTTAATTTACCTGAGTTTCTCATTAGTGTAAATTCCCTTTTTGGTGCCCCATAATTAAGTTCAGTGAAGAGGAACATATATATTAATTAATTAAAAGTTGACATTCAGAGAATCAGCCGACTGTGGCATGTAATTATAATTTTCAGCCATTGTATGTGTTTCCTGTTGTCCTTTTTATTTCATTGTTTTAAATCCAATGGAAGGGCCCTTTGGTCCAAGACAGAGATCAATGTTACATGACATCAAGCCCAAGGCGTATTGAAATCAATGTTTATCAAGTCACCGTTATTTATATATATTTATAAATATACATATATATATATAAACTGAAAATCCCAACATAATTATGAAACTATTTTCTTATAAATAGCTGACCCTTCACCTCGTTATTTCTGTAAATGTAATTGTCAAATTGTCATATTCAGTTTGACTCATTATTAGCTAGGCTATGGAATAGCCTAGCTATATAGATAGTTCTTGGGTGAAGTGAGGAGTACGCTTGCACAGAGAAAAGAACGCATGCAGAAGACTATTGACCAATAGGAATTTCAAATTCTCGAAAATCAAAATGGCGTCCAGTTTCGTCCTGATAAAACGGGGCGGGGTTTAATTTTTCTGTTTCCTTGTGGAAGTTGAAAAGTATTATTAACATTGACTATAGGTGGTACTGGGAACAGGTTTGTAGATGATGATGGGACTGGTATTGCAACATCGCTTAGCCAGATTTATAAATATAGATATGATAAAAAGAATAAGAACAGTAATGTATAAATTTAAAACAAGAAGTTAATAATTAAAGATGAGGTATTGTGCACTGAATAATTAATAATATACAAATACCATTAAAGACTTTTCAAGTGTGTTAAACAAAGCGTGATTGTAGTTTGTGGAGATACTTAGGCAATGGAGAACGAAAGGTGGAAAGAGATAGAATTGCGTCTTTTGCGGAAGAATAAAGAGCTATCCTAGGAGAATGCAAGAACAAAAAAAATCAAAACGAAAGCACGAAACTACTTTGAGTTCCTGTTGGCATAAAATTAGAAGTTTGATCGAATCAGTGACTGTTTTATCACATGTGCAGACCAATTACAAAGAAGTACCGAGAAAGGCTTGCTTCAAGTATTAATTTGAGTATACAAATACATCATGATCCACCACACCCTTGTCAATCAAACACGCAATTTTCTATCCAAGGCTATTTCATAGCCTAGCGAATCGTTTTTATTTCATAAAACCATTATCCGATTTATATCATCCACTTATGTTTATAAAGTCCCCTCGTGTTTTCTAGTTAAAAAAGAAAACACAAACTTTTTTTTTCGGGTATCTCGATCGGATAAAAACATTTCCCTGGCTGTAAACACATGTTAATTTGCGATCCAGACAGCTTGGGCGACGTCAAACAAAAGAGTTTATCCCAACTGTTAGGTTTATTTACGCGATAAGTCCAAATCTTAAATTTCATTACTCTTTATGATCAGTTTTACACAAGATGTACGGATCCAAAAATAGTTACAAAATACTCTTTATTTTTGTTGTAATGTTTCTCCGAAGTGTCTGTGTTATATGTCACGTCAATCCTGAAATCTGATGGTAAATATAAAACCCATATTTTCGACAAATTAATGTAAAGGCATTAACAAGGAATAGTGAATTTTGTTTTCTTTTCTACAGTTTATCAAAAAAAAAAGGGAAAAAGTCTTATAATCTTCTTTATCTCTTTTGAGAAAAAATCTGCTTTACTGAACAAAATGTGAATTCTGAATAAAAGTTCTTGATTCTGGATCGTCTTTACAATGTATTACAATGTATTACATGTACACTTTCTAAGAGACTTGCTAGACAAGTTAAAGGAATGAATGAAGTGACAAAATCCCTTCAAATATATTGTAAGATGCAAGATCGTCAACAAACAAAATTTCAGACGAAGTACTCTTTCAAAAACTGCCATCAAAAAGGGCAATACGGCATATAAACGACCACTGGGCAATCGAGTTAGTTGCAAGAAAACTTGGCAAATAAAATCTGGAGATGTTATTATATGACAGAATTTTCTTATTCTAAGATATTTTGTAGGTCTTAGTCAATTTGTTCAAAAAATATAAATATGTCATCGATAATCTTTGCTTGTTATCAAGCTTTGAAAATCAGGCCAAATTCAGTATTTTTCAGAAATTTTTACAAAGAATATATAAGGAACTGTGAGAACATGCTTATTGTAAATAAATATCAGATAAATTTTAATTTTTTTTTAACATTTCAGAGGTACATTGTATACATTTTATCTATATGTTGGTATTTCTGTTAAATAACGATGACAAGACTTGAATGCTTATACTTTGTACGGTGTGTGGAATTTTGAAAATCCAAATAAAAGCCCAACTAATCCAGGTCGAGCAATCAATCATAAAGGAATCATTTAAGGTTAATCATAGATAGTTGTAAAATTTTCATCCACTGATCTTTCAGGTCAATGTTAGATACCAATTCGTAGGTGTTGTGAAGTTATTTATTTTTACTATTTTTTCATTTATTGATTTATATTTAAATACCGGATATCTCAACGTTATTATGATACCATATTTATGAATAGCTGACCCCGTCATCTGTTTATGACCTTAAACGATTTATTTATATAGTTATCTCTTCACGGTAATTTCGGTATTTAGTTATTATCTATGATTCTAGCAACTAGAAATAGAATGGAAACAAGTTTAGCATGTACACCATTTAATTTTTGGAGTTTGGATATTAAAACAATTATTTGTCGCAGACGGATGAAAAAAGAATTTGTGTACAGTGTTTCAGCATATTATTTTGCGAATGCATTAAATCACAGGAGTCAGAATTCATTTCAAGTTAAAATATGAAGCCCAACACAATGAAGTTCACTATGAATATTTCTGATTGTCTGAAATATCGATGGTCAAAATTGTCATGATCAATATAGTGTAGTTAATTTTTTTAATATTTTTTTTCACAGGTATAGCTGAATCATTTATACAAAAACTGCCATCAGGAAAAGGTATATTTTTATGTGGTTGTGATGTTCTAAAAACATTTTATGAAAAAGTATTCAATAACGATATTACAATGTATTTAAAACCTGTAAATGAGGACTTTGTATTAAAAGAATTGAAGAAAATGAATTGTAGTAAGAGTACTGGGCTTGATGGAGTACCATCTAGATTTTTAAAAGATGGAGCAACTGTTCTAACAAAACAAATTGCATTTATCGTCAATTTATCTATTACAAGTGGAGTAGTTCCTGCCGAATTAAAGACTCCTAGAGTATGTCCAATTTACAAAAATAATAGCAGACTTGAAGTAGGCAATTACAGGCCAGTTAGTATTTTGGCAGTATTTTCAAAAGTATTAGAAAAGGCTGCATATAATCAATTAGAAGATTATTTAGTCAAAAACAAACTTAATTTTTTATTTACAATCGGGGTTTAGATAAAAATACTCCACTGATACGTGCCTGATACACCTGATAGAACATATTAAAGACCAGACTGCAAAGGGTTTATATACTGGTATGGTCATGTTAGACCTACAGAAGGAGTTTGATACCGTCGATCATATCATACTTTGCAAAAACCTCGAAATTATGGGCATTTAATCTATAAAATGGTTTCAATCTTATCTTACAAATTGTAAACAAAAAGTCGGCATAAAATGTATTGAATCAAATTTTCTTGACGTTAAATGTGGTGTTCCACAATGGAGTATATTAGGCTTCTCTTATTTTTTGTGCTATGTAAATAATAAATAACTAAATACCGAATTGACTGTGAATTTACTTTCTGCATATGCGCATTTCGACAACTTATGTCTCTTCAGTGCAGATAAAATCTAAACATTTGGAAGACCGTAAACTCAAAGATGTTTAAAAACTGATAGAGAACAAATGACCGATATGATCTAAGCCAAAATCAGCTAAGGACAGAGCTTTGCATGAGGGAAATACTCCTTAGTTTTCAACAAAATTTACAAAAATTTAGATATTGTAAGCTTCCAGTAATAATCAGCTTTCGGGTCAGCACTAAAGTACTAACTACTGGGCTTGTGAATACCATGTAAATGGCATGAAAACAAGTATCAGTTCGGATTGTAAATTACTTCTTTATGCAGATGACACACATAAATATCCTCGTTTAATCTCTCTAGTGACTAGGTAGTGAACTTAAGTCACGTATTAAATGGTTAGTGGATAACAAATTATCACTTCATCTCGGAAAAATGTATAATTATTGGGTCTAAAAGAAAATTGAAAAGAGTAAAAGATTTTAATATAACATGCAATGGTCATACCATTTTATGTCAAAAAAGTAATTGGGATTGAATATTGTTCAAAACACATCTGGCGACATAGTTGTAAATAATATTATCAATAAAGTAAACGCTAGACTTAGTTTGTTATGTAGATACAGACAATATCAAGGAAAACATTATGTATGGCCTATACAGTGCCAATTCGATTATGCCTGTTCATCATGATTTTCGGGCTTAAACAAAACACTGAAGCATATTTTAAAGCTCCAAGTGGCACACAATAAGATTATTCGTTTCATAAAAAATCTAGATTATAGATCAAGTATTAGATATCCTGTATTTCAAGGTATTGGGTTTCTAAATGTCGAAAACAGAGTAATTAAGGCAACTGCGCTTAAACCATGTTCACAAAAAATGACTCATAAATGTCCATCATATATGAAATGTAATTTTGTTACACTTAGGGATATGCACTCTCACAATACAGGATCTAGTGAATATAATTTTTTGTACCACCTGTTCATGGCATGGCTACAAATACTTTTTTTTTATTACACAGCAATCAAAGATTGAAACAGTTTGAAAGGCATTGTCAATCATGAAAGTTTTAAAAAAGGTGTCAAATAAGCTAAAATCCGAATATCAAAGTTGTTATATCAGTTGATTTTTATTACTCATAAAACAGTATTTGTCGCCTTTGTTATACCGAATTTTATATAAAGCTCGATATGTAATTAGCTTATTGTTGCCTATATTGTATTGTATGTTAATAACTATTTGTGGACCCCACTGGAAATAAGCTTAAGAGCTTTCGTGGGTCATCCCACAGACTTTTATTTGCATAATATAACACTGTCAGTTCATACGTTAATTAATGTAGAAAAGATAACAGGAAACACCTACAATGGCCGAGAACCACAATCACATGTCACAATACACTGGAGAACCGCACAAGAAAAACAATAAAATGACAAATGACAAACATGAACAACGATAGGAACTCGGGATAGTCGGACTTGGTACCGGCACTAGCAAGAGCTAGCGGTAGGGTTAAACCGGTTTATGGGTACCCAAACCTTCCCCTTTCTCTATCCCGTTTCCCTATAGTATAATAAACGTACAAATAAAACCCAATACAGGTATACTAATAACTCCAAGACCACAATTTTGAGAAAGAAAAAATAAGACAAAACGTAATTTAGAAAGATGGGTCGAGGAGTGCTCCCCGCTATACTGCTGGCTAGCTCAAGGAACCTAGTCTGCTGGTAAAACACTGTCACACTACCGAATAAAAAGATCAAAACTCCCCAAAGGGTTTGGTAAAGATTCATCATAAATTTCAGTAGACATCAGCAGTATCAGCGAGAGGCCAGTATATACCTGTATTATCTTCAGGTCAATGGATCCCAAAGCCAATTTAACGGATTCATGAAGAATATCATGTCAATATCTCCTATTATGAAAAGAATGTAAGTTATGTCCCAGTTTTTCTGGATTTTTTATCAGTTTTGACATTTTTTAACAACATTTCCATAAAAACGAGGGTGAGAAATACCCTTCGTAATAAGCTGTTTGCGAGTCGCCATTTTTAATATTCCTAATACTTTTTGGCTTCAGATCGAAAGTATCGAGGATAACGCGGCAAGGAGGATTGAAAATGAAATTTATTTTATTATATATCAGCAAAAAACCCTTCATATGTGCAAAGGGAACAGCCAATTACTATGCAGTGCAGATTTGGATCCAGGGGGCCACGGCTGACCGCCCCCTCCTTGGTTGGAAAATATTTAAAACTCCTATGTGGCTTCTCAAAATTCGGTTCCGCCCCCATCCCTTTACGAAAATTATGCCCCAAACAGAAATATTTTATGAAAGGATATGGAGTAAATGAACATGAGACCATAACACATATGCTAACTAAAACTGCAATAATTTTAATTAGCTGTATGGCCATTTCGGAAATCAATTCCTCATCAGCAGCACTAGAACCCAAACATTGGAAATCCACAGTTCCAAAAAAATATTTAAAATGCATAAACCCAAACGAAATCCGAATAATCAGTAATATTAAGTATAGCTAAGGAAAAAACTACCATGGAGGGAGTTAAAGCTTACGTTTTAGAATTTACATAAATTTAGATAATAGTAATTAAACAAATTGTACACATGATATATAATCTCAAGTACAAGTACACCACATCTAGGAAAAATAAAGAGCATACATCTCCAACACGGGAAATTGTTTTACCAACTCCATACTGCATTAAAAGAAAAACTCCTGTATTGAATATTTTATGAAAGGATACGGAGTAAATGAACATAGACCATAACACATATGCTAACTCCAACTGCAATCCAAGTCTGGATCCACCACTGCAGTTGTTATCCGAATTTTTAAATTATGATCGGGAACTACATAATTCTTATATTTCATAGTGTCCGCCTCGAAAAATCTTTCCAGTCTTCCAAAGGCATGGTATAGTTTCTTTAGTAAAGTCTGCGGACGTAATTTTAAGTCTTTTGTTCTGTTTTGGAATTTTTAAAAAATATATATATATATAAACATACCTGGACACTTTTTCACATCAAATTTGGATTGCATCAGTTGTGTGGTTCGACATTATGATATGACTGTCGTATTCGGTGATATTGTCATGATATGTTACCTGAGTGTTATGTATAATAAACGTGCGTCCTGTTTACATCATTGATCCTTCCACAGAAATATATTCCAGTGCTCTTTTCATTCCTGCTTTGCAGGATATTCACATAAATACATTATCCTTATGAATCCATGTGTACAGTCATATTTGGAAAGACATTGTCAAGTAAATAAACAATTTTGACGAAAAATTATAATCTGAAGACGTATTCGTACTCGGGATAATTGCAATTTCGACAGCTATATGAAGTTTTCCTAACGTAAAACCTCATAGAAATGAATGAATCTTGAATCATAGTTCGGACCGAATCTTTATATTTTTTCCAGAGAGGAGACTGGTATCTATGAAAGAACATTTAAATGGTCATATTAGACGGATTTTTTTGAAGCCTTGATTAATAGTGCGGTCACGATGATAACTATGTCTATAAGAAAGTCTGTATAATTTGTACTAGTTCTCACATAACGAATGAATTCACAACCAAACAGTATCAAATAATTTTCGTGTTATTATTTATTTATTTTCATCATAGTTTTTAGTATAATGAGGCACGACTTTCACTGCAATAAAAAAATGATAATTGTTGTTTACATTTCAGTGATGAAATGTACAGCATGCTCCAGTGATTCTAACTGTCATAATGTATGCCGTCATGATAATTGTTGTTTACATTTCAGTGATGACACGTAGAGCATGATCCAGTGATTTTAATTGTCATAATGCATGCCGTCATGATAATTGTTGTTTACATTTCAGTGATGACATGTACAGCATGCTCAACTGATTCTAACTGTCATAATGCGTGCCGGCATGATGGTTTCCATTTAGGTGACTTGTTAAATATTATCGACGGAACATATAACACGAGCACTGGCCACTGCGATTGTCCATCTGAATATCACAATATCTTGGATGTAATTGATTCAATTATAGGCGTCGGAAGGTACGTATTATTATGAAAATGAAAATATAATATACCTTTATAAAAAAGTGTAGTGCTACTGACATCAAAAACGATTTTATTTTTCTTCATATATAAAACGCAGATTTCTTTGCTTTGAAAAACTCTATTCTTGTCGACTTAAATGAACGTAACTTTACTATCACTTCCAAATTTTTGCAGCAAGGTTAAAGATTTCATAAATTGTTACATACATTTATGATATAGATTGCGGTGAAAGATTGAAATTTCTCAGTGAAATAAAAGTGATAATTAACTGTGAAATTATCTTCCTTCACTCTAGGAAGCGACGTCAAAACGGACATTGTCAACGTCGTTGTTAAATAAACGTCTCAGCGGATTAATATCGAAAACGTAGTTCATGCAACGTTAAAATAAACCACTAAATGTATGAGAAGAAGATCTATATAATAAAAACAATAACTAATCCTAGATTCTGAGTATTCAACGAATGATCGAACAACGCAGTAATGGAATGCACCGTCCATATTTTGTCCCGTCTGGTGTCACCACTGCACTATCAGGTTTGTTCTGTGACGTCATGATACCGGGAAAATTCATGCACCAGGAAAAATTTTGAACATGCGTGATATACAACTTTTCCCGCGAGTTATCTGATAATGCAGTAGCAACACCAATCGGGAAAAGCAGGAAGGTGAATTCCATTTACTCATGCGCGCATGCGATAAAGAACCTCGGATTAGTTATAGTATAATTAAAGAGTTGCATCGAAGATATGAACATTTGTCTTCCAAATGTTTTGATTTTATCTGCACTGAAGAGACATAAGTTGTCGAAATGCGCATATGCAGAAAATAAATTCACAGTTACTTCGGTATTTAGTTAATTAATATCTAAATATAATGTGACTCGCAAACAGCTTATTACTAACGGCATTTCTCATCCTCGATTTTACGGAAATGTTGTTAAAAATGTCAGAAACTGATTTAAAATCCAGAACACTGGGACGTAACTTACATTCTTTACGCAATAGGGGATATCGACAGGATACTCTGCACGTGTCTGTTAAATAAGCTTTTGGGTCCAATGACCTGAAGGTTTTACACGCATACTGCCCTCTCACTGATACTGCCAATACATGATGATTATTTACAAAACCCATATGATTTTTTTTTTCTTCCGTAGTGCGACAGTGTTTTACCAGCTGACTAGGCTCCTTGAGCTAGCCGGCAGTTTAGCGGCGAGCACTCCTTGACCCATCTTTCAAAATTACGTTTTGTCCCCTTTTCACTTTCAAGATTATGGTCATGGAGTTAGTAGCCTACCTATTTTGGGTTTTATTCGTATGTTTATTATACAATATAACGGTGCAGAGAAAGGGGAGGTTTGGGCAACCATAAACCAGTTTAACCCTAACACTGGCTTTTGCTGATGCCGGTACCAAGTCCAGTTGTCTTTTTCTTTTTTTATTGTTTTTTTTCTTGTGCATTTCCTTGTTACTTTGTCGCATGTGACTGTGTTTTTCGGCCATTGTAGGTGTTTCCTGTTATCATTTTTATTCTATTTTCTTTATTACACTTGAATTGGCTTTCTCATATTTACCTGCCGGCAGTACATATATACTTTCTGCTCTTTCTACGGTCAGGACAAAATTCTAAAATCTGATTTTACTTACGTTTATTAAATTTGAAAGAAAACTTTAACATTCCCCAAGGGTTTGAACTATAAATGCAGAACTTAACAGCCCAAAGAGTCCAGTCAATGTTTGATATCTAATAAAAAAAATAGTTTTGCTAAATAACTGCTTCTTTTCAGACATTGTATAAAAATCCAACCTCTTTGGACATTATACAAAATGACTGGAATTCTAAGCATTTTGCTAAATCCTAAATTCAAGAAAATGCCTCTTAGATAAATACCCCGTATGTACGTTGTAACATGAACAAGTCTGTTAACAATGGTGTATTTCACTCGTCTGTCCTTAGCTTTAGATCCTATTGCAATGGGTTATTTGTTGTCCATCAGCTTTAAAACACACCTTACAAATCCCTTGATTCGGTCTGATCTAAGGGATTCAAGTTGTCGAAACAGCCATTTGCAGAAACTTTATTTAACAGTTTAGTCAACATTTATCTCCCTTTACCAAGTGAGTTATATATAGTTAAAGTGGAGATAATTTTGATTTGCATATCAATAGCCTCTTTTCATGTTAGAATTTGAAAATTTTCTCTACTCTGGCCTGGTCCCGGGAGATAAACGACTAATATTTAAACAATATACGTATAGAGTCTTCAAATATGAGATTTGTTTGTATAAAGCTTAGAAACAAGGGTAATGCGAGCTTTAGCATTCATTTCAAATGAATCTCGTATTTGAAGACAACAAGGTTTTATTGTTGTTCTCCATCTTGAAGTCACTATATCTACAATTGATGGGTCTTAACAATATCAACGATCTACCTTTGTAAAACAATGACGACAATGTTCATGTGAAATTTATATGTGTAGCCTTTAACATTCCAAGTGTTACATTTGCCTCTTATCTGCAGTATATATATATTTTCAGCGTATGAAGAACATTTATTCTTGTTCAATTAATATCGAACATGTTTATGTGGTTACATTTTAAATACGGTGAAGATACTGTCTAAAAATCTGCTTTGTCAGGAATATGTTCAGCCTTCGTTACTATCGCCCCTTCATAAATTTTACGGCTACCAGAAAGACACTATTGAGATCATAAAATACCGAAGTTGCCTAGAGCATGTCGCTTGCACAAGTGAGAATGTAAAAATTCGACTGGATTTTTACATCTTACAGATTTGACCTTACTGAATTTTACATTACTTTGGGTTGAAAGAGTCGTACAGGAAGCAGGTTGTGCTTAACAATAATGAGCATCTGTCGTTACTCTTGGTTTCTTGAAAATTCACAATGTTTTTGTTTTTTAGTGTCATGTTATGTTTCTGATTTTGTATTATGTTGATAAAGCATTGCTTTTTTTTGTTCATGTCCCTTGATATTTGTCAATATTATGGACTCATTTTTTTGTTCTTTTGTTATTATTCCGTTGTTTTATATGAGACTTTCCGGTAAAAAGTATAGAGTTGTGGTCATTTCTAAATATCATTGTCATAAATATATTCAAGAAAGAAGGAAAAGAGTTGTAATAATTCAAAACTTTTAATCATTAAATGCCTTTAAACAGAATTATCCCATAGCTTGAATTCGTGCTCTCAAAGAAGAATCTCTGTGCCTCATACCTTCCAACATACCAGCAATAGAGGACATTGCACCATTAAATGAGAGTTGTTTTCTGATACGTTTAAATGCTCCGTCCTTGCCTCCATATGTATTTTGTAGAGTACTTGTAAGAAGATCCAAACACCCTTCTACATCACTTGAAACAGAGTGACATACATATTTTAAGCCAATGTCTCCATTTCCACATACACATGTACTGTCATTTGAGATGTCTCGTTTATTCAGTGATTTAGTTGAGAAAGCAGTTCCTGTGTTGGTCAATACTATCAGTATAAATGTGTATGCTGCATA
>MJUU01058294.1:18167-40942 GCA_002080025.1 Modiolus philippinarum
GCTAATTTTGACATTTCTGAACCTATAAGACGTCTGAAACTAAAATGTTTGCACACGATTTGTTGCTAACATATCATAAATCATTACTACATCGGCAATTATTAAATATATATTCAGATTTTTACGACCATAAAGTGAGAAAGTCGAAATTGTGAAAAAATCTAAAATTCCGAAAATTCCAATTTTTCAAAAAATTTATACCGAAAATCAAATTTTTGTTGACATTTATGGTTTTATTTTCCTACATTGTATCACAACAGATAAGTTAGGCATAAAAACTAGATCAAATAACGAGGATTGTTTATCTGAAAGGAATTGACAGCCTAAAATTGTCATTTTCGCTATTTTTTTGCAGGGGGGGGGTACATTTTTTGTATCCCCAGATCATAAAAATGGCGTAAAGTGCCCAAACTTGACTTCATTGTAAAGGATATTAAATTAGCTTTAATTTGGTACCAAATTTCACTACATATTACTTATCATTAAATAATTATGGAGCTTAAAAGATGAAACTTAGGTTAAAACGAAAATACAAGAATTTTTCGCGGTGTACTATAAAAGTGGCCCTATACTGTCTATGCGTGCAGGTTATGTTCGTGTTAACATGTTTTATTTTGAAGAGGGGATATAGGAGGACTGAAAAAAAACCGGTCTAGATGGGAAGTGGGGGGGGTGCACGGAAAGTGATTTCAGCCCATGGCCTATACAATTAGGTCACAGAGAGTGTTTAACTTTTGTGTCGTTTCTTAAGTCTATTGTATCATTTATTCTTTGGTCATTTAGAAGATTTATTATTTATGTCTAGTAATTTTCGTTTGTATCATTCCATTCTAAAGACGTATGAGGAATTTCCCATACAATCTAACATTCGGTTTGACAAATCCCTGAAGCACGTTTTCGATACTTTTTCTGAACTTTAACCCCGTCCGGAGTCACTTATTCATGAAATTAGGTCAAGATCACAGGGGGCTTGTCTACAAGTCAGAAATAATGCTAGCTAGCGTTTTGTAGCATTTCTGAAAAAACATCTCGTGTCTACTATCAAACATCCACATAGGGTATTTTTCTGAAATGCTCTAAAACGTTAGCAGGCAGTTTCTGACCTGTAGACAAGCTCCTGTGGTCAAGATGGCCTGTAATGTATAAGGCATAAAACCTCTGTGAGTAAACCGAGTAACTGTTCCCTGAAACGAAGATCAATGTGACCAAGGCACATATCCGAGGGATTCTGATATTTCAGATCTTTATTTCAACACAAACTTTAATCTAACGACATAACTGGTGTCTACCCAAGCACATATTGATCATCTACGAGTTCTAGGACGATATACTTATCTCAGATCTGTACTCAGTTAACATATACTTTAAGCCGAGTCACTTATGCATAAAATATATGTAACTGTGACCGTAACCAGGAATCTCTGGACTGACAAAGGCGCATCTACACACAGAATTACTGAAGCTCTATGATTTCTAATAATGTCAGATTTGACTTTCAACGCAAATCCACCTACTTATTACACCGACTAGAATTAAAATCCAATGTTCAGTCATCTCTTATCTGTTCTTTATACATGGACTAACAGAAACACGGCAATAAGGGGCTACGCTGAGTGCAGCATGATACGACTACAGCATGTTTACCACTGAAATAAAAACAAGTGAATGCGGAAACTGTTAAAAAAGAGCTTCACATAGTAATTTGATGGAGACAATAAAGAGCTTGAGGAATTAATTACCTGGACACAAACTAGGGAAAATAAAAATTATCCCTTTTGATCCCTTATTGCTTGGAAATGGCAAGAGCTAAGCAACATCTGGTGACTACCAACTAAAACTTACATCAAAAGAAATTCAAGGCAAAAAATCTCATTGAAATCCGATTTTTTCTTTGAACAAATGAACAAATTTGGCCCATTCACCCCTTATAGTTCGGAGAGGGTAAGTTCTGCACCAAATCGGATGACATACTACTAAAAGCTTACAACAAAGGGGATCCAAAGAAAAATATTCCATCTAAAGAATTATCAAATTTTTTTTTAAATTGCAATTTCGGCCTCTTTGACTCCTTTTATCTTGGAAACGGTTAGAACTGCGCCAAATCCGTTGACATGCTACTGAAAGCTTACAACGACAGGAATCTAAAGAAAAAAATCCCATTGACATCCGATGAAAAATAAAAAATTCATGTAATCTGCATGTTTGTAATTTGGCCCCATTTGGACCCTCAAAGCTCGAAAAGAAAACAGGATGTCAAAAATCAGAGATGCAGAGCTATATTAATTTTTCACAAGGAATCCTTTGCAAAAACTGCATCAAAATCGGACTGAAATAACAAAATTTTTGTAATTCGTCCCTTTTAGGCCCCTTTATCTCATGAACGGTATATGCAATGTGAAATCAGTTGGCATTCCACAGATTGGAAATTCCCCAAGAAACCTCATCAAAATCCGATAAATGATAAAGATTCTACAGCCACAAATGTGAAAGCATCCAATTTAACCCTTTTTGGGCCCTTTATGTGCAGCATGTCGACCACTGAAATTTAAACAAGTGTATTTTAAAATGAATATGGACAGAGTAAGCAGCTTGCCACAGTAATAGGACGCTTTTATAAAAATTGCAAAACTGACCCCTTTGATCCCTCATAGCTCGGAGATGGTAAGAGCTATACAAATTCTGTTGAAATACCACCGAAAACTTAAAACAAGACGAATCCATAGAAAAAATATCCCATCAAAATTTGATGAAAAATAAAGATTTCACATTTTTCTAAAACTTGCAATTTTGGACCCTTTGACCCCTTATAGCTCGAAAATTGTAAGAGCTACACCAAAACCGTTGCAATACTACTTAAAGCTGACAACGAGAGGAATCTAAAGAAAAAATCCCATTGAAATCCGATAATAAATAAAAATTTTACGTAATCAGCATATTTGTAATCTTGGTCCCGTTTGGTCCCTCATAGCTCGGAAAGTAAACAAGTTATTAAAAATCTGATGGTGCCGTGCTAGGTAGTTTTTACAAATAATTAATTGCAAAAAACAGCATCAAAATCGAACTAAAAATAAAATAAATATTTTTTTTTCAGATTTCCCCCTTTAGGGCAAATTTATCTCATGAACGGTACATGCGACGTGAAATCCATTTCATACTCCTGATAATCAGTACACTGAAAGAAACCCCATCAAAATCTGATAAATAATAAATATTCTACAGCCAAATATATGAAAACACACAATTTGGTCCTTTTTCCAGAAAAGGACAGGGCTAAAATACCCCAAACCAATCCAAGAGTCCCTTTGTGCCAAGGAACATTGTGTTAACATTTCATAAGGATTGGTCGACCAGAACTGAATTTATCGCACGGGAACGAAATGTCTACAGACGCCGACGACGCCACCGACGACGACGACGCCACCGACGACGACGACGCCGCCAGTACCATAAAAATATAAGACCTCAATTTTTTTAGGTCTTATAAAAACGGGTGGGGCTACAATAATCAAAACTAATCCAAGCCTTGCACCAAGGAACATTTAAAAAAAATCATAAGGATTGATCAATTGGAACTAAAGTTATTGAACAAAAACAAGTGTCTACAGAAGACGACAACGACGATGACAACAACGACAGCACCATACCATTATACGACCACAAAAATGAACCTTGAACTTGGATAATCACCAACTGGTTCCCTGGAAGGGTGAGCATGATTTTATCATCCTATGCACAAACTTGAGAATCACCAGGACTGTTGTCCCGGAAGGGTGGACATGATCAAGCTTGAAGATTATTCACCATGACTAGTGCTAAGGAATAGGTGAGCAGGCAAGGTCGTATGAACCTATGCACATATTTTGAATATAAAGACTTGCGGTGAGCATGATCCTATGAACAAATGCAAATCACCAGGACTGGGTGGACAGGAAGGATGAACATATGGACTTTGTCTCGTGCATTAATTCTATATCCTTTCTTTGACACCAGATACACTGCAAGTTGAGTCAGATTCCATACTTACAGTTTGAATGTACTACTGATCGATTCTAAATAATATCAATCATTCTCAAAATAATAATATGTATGTACAAAATCCCTTGATTAATGTGAACTGGGATTGTCCCTGGATTAATGTGTATTGAGATTGTCCCTGGATTAATGTGTATTTACATTATCCCTGATTAATCTGTATTGGCATTGTCGCTAGAATATTGTGTACTGACATTGTCCCTTGATTAATGTGTATTGAGATTATTCATAGAGTAATGTGCATTGGCATTGTACATGGATTTATAATGTAAATTGACATTGTCCCTACAGTAATTGTCCTTGGACATTGGCATTGTCCCTAGAGTAATGTGTATTGGCATTGTCCCAGAATTTATGTGTATTGAGATTGTCCCTGGAGTAATGAGTACTGACAATATCCCTGAATTAATGTGTAATACCATTGTCCCTAAAAAATATGTATTGATATTGTCCTAGGATCAATGTGTAATGACATTGTCCCTGGAGTAATGTGCATTGACATTGTCCCTAGAGTAATGTGCATTGACATTGCCCCTGGATAAATGTGTATTGAGATTGTCCCTTGAGTAATGTGCATTGACATTGCCCCTGTATTAATGTGTATTGAGATTGTCCCTGGAGTAATGTGCATTGACATTAGCCCTGGATTAATGTGTATTGAGATTGTCCTAAGATTAATGAGCATTGATATTGTCCCTGGATTTATATGTATAGACATTGTCCCTAGAATAATAAGTATTGACATTGTCCCTTGAGTAAAGCTTATTGACATTGTCCCTAAGAATGGGTATTGACATTGTCCTTGGATTAATGTGTATTGACATTGTCTCTGGAGTAATGTGTATTGACATAGTTCCTTAAATAATGTGTAATGACATATTCTCTAAAATGTGTATTGGCATTGTCCCCAGGGCATTGTGTATCGAGATTGTTCTTGGGTAAGTACATTTGCATTTACATTGTTCCCTAAGTAATGTACCTTGGCAAAGCTGTTGTAGTAAAGTGTATTGTAAGTGCTCTTGAAGTAACATGAGTAATGTGAGCCGACATTGTAAATAGAAATGTGACACCATAAATATTCAAATACAGTGAGATATGTTTCACATATCCTTTGAATTGATAATGTAGTTCAAAGTGACCCAATTTTCTTGAATGCTGAAGTACAATCAGATATACATTCACATGCAAGGTTTAATGATCTTTCTATTTTTGTATTATATTGTATATATGTGTAATTCAGTTTTTAATTGTATTTGTATTTTACATATTTTGTTCAGTGATGTCCTGAATTGTTTTTGCATGTTATCTCTCTCTAAGTAAAAATGTTGGGAAGTACAAAGTGTTGATTGTATCTGATGAGAATAACATTCACCAGACATCTTAAATCCTCTCTTGCTACACATACATTACATAGTGGAGAACCCAGGCATTGACTGAGATCTAATCTCATCCTTAAACTTGAATACAAATTAGAAAATGTAAGTCAAGTGAACAAATTGGATGCTGACAATCAATAAGAGATGCATGCTTATGTAAGATTTATTGATCCTATTATAAAAGGGGTCGTGATACATACTTATAAAAAAATCCTGAATGTAAATTGATCACGTGTAAAATGTAGGTCAAACTTTCAAAGTGATATAAATTTGCCTATGTATCATCAAAGATCATTAGGTTCTTTTACCAGACCATATTAAAGATATTGAAGATGTGGAAGAAATTCCATCTTACCTGAGTGAATCAAGAGTAAGACACCTAAAATTTCTCACACAAGTGGAAGATATGCTGATCTTTAAATTTGGTTGAATATATAAGAAACTATTTCTTCCATAAAATACATAGATCAAACTGAAGGACAATAAAACTTGCCATTCCTGGGGGAGTTTTAAACATTTATTGAGTTTAATATTGTAACAACCATTAAATCAAACAAATCTGGATTGGATATTTACCATTGTAAGAAAACTTCAATGGTGAATAAAAGGATATGGAGTAAATGCACATGAGACAAAGCCTCTACAAATACATGGTAAAAAACAAGCAAAGGAACAACGCTTTTATTGTTGTTCTTCATCTTGAAGTCACCATCAGGCCTTCAACAATGAGCTTTGCTCATACCTCATAGTAAGTTGAACACGGCCCGTAGCACCGGTTTAAGCAGCATTCTTTGCTAATTGTCGAGCAACGCTACATCCATGTCTTTCTTGGTCATGGGTGCGGGGTTGTCAACAAACATCAATTAAACTGGCAAAGTGCTCTTACAATCACTGTCATCCTTTTCCCGACAAAAGCACTAGTGTCTTAAGCTAGTGGACAACTACAACATATAGACAAACACAGGGCACTCATCAAGTCGAATGTAAGAAAACTTTCAAGCCAAAATGAAAGTCAATCAAGCAGAAAATATAGGTCAAAGAGAACTAATTGAGTCAATGAGCATTTGTTGGCAATGATTGTTGACTCGCCCTGCATAGTATCCAAAATTTACACCTGAATTTGGACATATACACAGACATAGATGCCAGGGGATACTCATATAGCCCCCCTCAACTTCAGAGAGGCAAAAGTCCAAAACCTGAGTTCTTTACCTTTACATTTTAGGTAAAACAAAATGTAAGAAAGTATTGAATATGTCGGACAGAGTGGAGTATTATTCACCAAATATATCCCTTCAGTTACAACAATAAATGAAACATAATATTACAAATAATAAGATCTTATCCTGATCATTCTCTCTCTCTAAAACAGAAAAAGTCAGGGATAATATTGGCATCTGAGTGGCATTTTATCTGATTGCTTGGGATCAAGGGTCTTTACTTAATAAATTTGTAAGTTTTCAATAAGGCCATACAAAAATAATGTTTAGATTCTCAGGCCATTTTTCTGAAAAAATGATGAGGCAGGGAGGGAGAAGATTTTTATTTTTATTGGTTCAAAATCATGATGAGGCATCTTTTTATATTTCTGAAATGTCCAAAAAGTGATGAGGCAGGTGATTTTCATTTTTTTTTATTTCAAACTTGAATAAAAAAGTAAAATTAGTTCCCAGAAAAGAGATGAGGCAGGGGCCTGAGAAGCTAATGTATTTTTTTTATTTTGCCTAAGATTACCACAACCCTTCATGCATGTATAATAATTAAACAAAAAACAAGGCAATGTTTTAAATAATTTATGATCAACAATAATTATATATAACATTTCATTGGAAGAGATTATTACTTCATCATATAAACAAACTTTTCATCAACAATCAGCAATTGTACAAAATACATTTACATGTACTGGTATATATATATAAGTCACAGTAAAAGTATCAATGTTTTCATTAATGCTTTTAATAGATTTAGGGTTAATTGGAAGAGAATAGTTTTTGTTTTTATTTTTTACCAACATTTAGCCTCTAAAGAACACTCCGGTAGCTTCTAAAGAACACACTTTTTTACTTTGAAAGTGGTAAAATCCCAAATCCCCCTGATAACTTATTGTTAAGATTATAAAAGAAAGAAGTATATCTTGTATGCTAACAATAGTATTACCATAAAATGTTGGAATTCTGTTCCTGTTAAATAACTAAACATATTGTTTATATGCTCTTCTAAGTAAACAACAATGATAAGTGTTGTTCCATTGCAACAATACATGTAATGCTAATTCTCATGTGTTGTCATTTAATTTTAAAAGAGAATAAAAATCTAAGATGTCATGACACATATACATACCGGTAATCTGTTTCAAAATTTCCTTACACAAAATCACATCAGAGAAAACCATATTGTTTTTACTACCCATGTTAAATCTAAGATTTTATTATCTCAATAACCAAAAAATAATTTGCAGCAGTAAAATATATTATTTACTCCCCTAAGACCCTTCAATATAATATGGTTTTCTCCTATTTTTTTCTAAGTATAAAACACCAATCAATCAATCAAATCATTCTAATTTTGTCTGATGTACATTACTGAATATACTGTGAAAGTACTATTGCTTACGGGGTTCCTGGATGTCATGGTTCTCTTAAACCACAAAATTAAGTTCCCAACGAAATACACTTTTCTTTTGAGTTTTCATGCATAGAATTCGAAACCACGAATTTAAGTACCCATGAAATAGTTATATTTATGAAAACCACGAAAATTGATGTCAACGATTAAAAGTAATTTCACAGTACTTTCATCCCTTATACCCTTTATCTTCCCAATATTTATGCATTGAAGAGACTCTTAAGTTTTCGAAATTGATATCTATAATAAATTTACAGTAACTGCAGCTTTTTGTTATTGTTAACCTTTTTATGTCATTCAGTATGTAAATTTCATATCAAAAGATACATGTTCTAGGTTTGGCACCAAGAAAGGAAAAACAAGTACACCATAAACTTAATGTACAATAAAGCAATAAAGTTAGATCAATCTACAATGTAAAACATGGTATCCAGTATTTGTAACTAAGGATTAAAATATATTCTTTCTTACAGTGATCTAGATACTTAGAACTTGGTACAAAAACTTGCTTTCATTACAATACTTTACATATCA
Source organism: Modiolus philippinarum (assembly GCA_002080025.1). Classification (NCBI taxonomy): domain Eukaryota; kingdom Metazoa; phylum Mollusca; class Bivalvia; order Mytilida; family Modiolidae; genus Modiolus; species Modiolus philippinarum. Next base: position 26,738 of record MJUU01058294.1, read on the forward strand.
TGCATGATAATAAATCAAATATCCGTTTTTATAAAATTGGTCCCTAAATCATGTTTTATCTGTCAATATATCATCTATAAAGAGGCATCATGTTAAAAAATTAACAAAGTGTTAAGTGGTCCCTACAACATGTTCATTTTCAATTTAGGCCAAACCAATTTAATTCTCTGTTTGCCGTCAACTTTATTGTTGAAATGTAGGAAGGTATGAGGCAAACAAACAAAAACAAAAAACCAGGAAAGATTTTTTAAAAATAACACATTTTGATATTAAAAGCCAGTTTTCAGAATTCAATTGAATCCAGTGAATATATTTTTTCATCATTGCTAACCTTTTTTACCATTTCAGTTTTTGTTAGTCCTTTTCTTATAGTACTTTATATTTGTGATCTTTTTAAACGGCGATAAAAATACCATTTTAATCAACAAACGAAAAACATCCCTTNACCAAAAAATAATTTGCAGCAGTAAAATATATTATTTACTCCCCTAAGACCCTTCAATATAATATGGTTTTCTCCTATTTTTTTCTAAGTATAAAACAACAATCAATCAATCAAATCATTCTAATTTTGTCTGATGTACATTACTGAATATACTGTGAAAGTACTATTGCTTATGGGGTTCCTGGATGTCATGGTTCTCTTAAACCACGAAATACTTTTCTTTTGAGTTTTCATGCATAGAATTCGAAACCAAGAATTTAAGTACCCATGAAATAGTTATATTTATAAAAACCACGAAAATTGATGTCAACGAATAAAAGTAATTTCACAGTATTTTCATCCCTTATACCCTTTATATTCCCAATATATGTATTTATGCATTGAAGAGACTCTTAAGTTTTCGAAATTGATATCTATAAAAAAATTTACAGTAACTGCAGCTTTTTGTTATTGTTATGCTTTGCCCCTTGAATGATTGTATTGAATCTGAATTGCATATCCCCTTGTCTTGTTCAAATGCCATTACTGTTGTTTTTTCAGTCTTCTCTCCACACTTAATTTTTATAATACTTAATTTCTTATATATATATATATATATATCCATATATGTTTCCTGTCTTTTTGATTAGGTTTATTATTTTTTTTAAATAATCAACAAATCATTGTCAATCATTGTAGAAAATTCCTGTTAATTTTTCTGCCCCTTAGGGGGCGTCTTAATTGACAAATAAAGTATTTGTTGTTGTTGTTGTTGTTGTTGTTAACCTTTTTGTGTCATTCAGTATGTAAATTTCATATCACAGATACATGTTCTAGGTTTGGCACCAAGAAAGGAAAAACAAGTACACCATAAACTTTAAGTACAATAAAGCAATAAAGTTAGATCAATCTACAATGTAAAACATGGTATCCAGTATTTGTAACTAAAGATTAAAATATATTCTTTCTTACAGTGATCTAGATACTTAGAACTTAGTACAAAAACTTGCTTTCATTACAATACTTTACATATCATGCATGATAATAAATCAAATATCTGTTTTTATAAAATTGGTCCCTAAATCATGTTTTATCTGTCAATATATCATCTATAAAGAGGCATCATATTAAAAAATTAACAAAGTGTTAAGTGGTCCCTACAACATGTTCATTTTCAATTTAGGCCAATTTAATTCTCTGTTTGGCGTCAACTTTATTTTTGAAATGTAGGAAGGTATGAGGCAAACAAACAAAAACAAAAAACCTAGAAAGATTTTTTAAAAATAACACATTTTGATATTTAAAGCCAGTTTTCAGAATTCAATTGAATCCAGTGAATATATTTTTTCATCATTGCTAACCTTTTTTACCATTTCAGTTTTTGTTAGTCCTTTTCTTATAGTACTTTATATTTGTGATCTTTTTAAACGGCGATAAAAATACCATTTTAATCAACAAACGAAAAACATCCCTTTTTGTTTTGCTATAAAATCACACATTTTCAATGCGCAAGCTGACACCAAACATAGAAATAATTTGTCTTGGCCTTAACTAGTAGAAATTGTATTCATTTATATTTTTGTATTTTTTTTATTTTGGAAGCTCTGAAAATGCTTTAATTTTGAAAGATTTGTTTTGAAAATTATCAGAGAATATCAACTAAGTACACGTGAATGGCACGCAAAAGTGAGCTGAAGTAGGGAAAACCCCGGCTTTGCCTTCAGTGAACTAGGGTTTCAAGGGCTAAACCTTGGTTAACATATAGAAACTTGGGTTTTGGTAGCAGAAACTAGGTTATTTAGAGCTAAACTAGGTTATTTAAAGCTAAACTCAAGTTTCCCTACCTTAATGTAAGCACATGAAAAACTCAGCTTTCTATTAGTTTCCAAAGCTAAACTGAGTTTCCGTAGGGAAACCTGGGTTTCAGTAGCAAAATAGTAAAACGGATCAATAGTGACAAGATCAGCATCAGAATTAGAGAAAGGGCTTCAATTGAGCTTCAAATTATCTGCCTGTATCAAGTTAGTGACATATGGTTTAAATAACATATATCAATAGCCTCTTTTGATGTCGAAATAAAATAAACTCTATTTTGACCCATATATATATAACTAACTTGGTACAGGGAGATATTTGACCTATGTTTCTGACTAATATTGACCAATGTGTTACAAAATCATGTTTCAAAATCATTACTTATACTAACTGAAACTTAAATTGAAGGCAGGAAATTAAAGCTGATTGTATGTAAATACAATAAACATAAATAACTTTTAACAAAACAAAGACTACTAAAATATCTTTAACTTCTAAATATGTCTTTCAGAGTCATAACAAATGCTTCCCTATTTAAACCATACAAAAATTTACAAAAACCTCTCATCCTGCTTTGATGATCTCCCTTTTTGGTGACACATATCACACTGTCGTCTGCTAAATCACTAAAATCATGCAAAAGTGCAAAATGAAAGACATGGCAAGCTGAATCAGCTGAGATCAATTGTTTACATAATACTGATAACAGAAAAGATTGGAGACTAGTAATCATATACTTAATAGCCAATGAAAACACTTCAAGACAGTTATTGAGACTTTCCTTGGTAGCATCACAAGTCAATGGCTGGTTGATAACTTCACATTTGAGTGAACAATTATGGAGATAATGCACAAGATACTGAAAGGCATAAAATGAGGTATCTTCTATCAATACTGTCTCTTGCTTTCCTTCTAAAAATTTCCCATGGAGCATGGCAGTAAACAGCGGACAGGATTTGGACAAAAAATCTCTACAACATACTAGTCTCTTATCTTCAACTAGGAATTCTACTTTATGCGAGATTTTTAAAGCTTGAAAACAGCAAAACATTTCTTCATTTGCTTCATTAGTATCCATATCTACTGTATCTACTGTAGGTAAATCTTTATTTGTTTGGTGTAGAGTAAAATCATGTTCTGGATGACACATCTCGCTCTTCATATGTAAGTTAACCATCTTCCCTAGAAATGATAGACCTTGTATAGCAGCCTGATATCTTGGTGTGTTGGTGGACTCATTTTGTTGTACTAATTCAAGAACATTTTCTAAGAAATTCAGCTGTGAAAAGTAGTAATCTTGCATTCCATTAAGCCTGAAATACAAAGAAATCTCTATATTATCAATTAAAAATTTGCATTATTGTTAAAAATGTCACCAGTAACATTTGAAAATGATCTCTTGTATTTTAGTTTGTGTCCACAGAATTTTTTTGTCATATCAATATAAGTAACAGTTTGGCACAAAATGTTTGGGAAATTTCAGGTAAATAAATAATCTTCTAGTGTGTTGGTGTTATTGTGGTAGAGATGGAATGTTAGCATATTTGTTACAGAATACCAAAACTAAGTAGGTCAAAGTCTATGAACGATGACCTTGAAAGAAATCAGGCAGATAGAGTATGTTAGCAAGGGGACTTAGTGTCTAAGGAAAACCCTGAAAAGAAAGTACTAACCTTGAGGTACTAGGTTCAGCATAACACTTATAAACTCACATCAGAAATACTTATGGATTACAGAAACTGCAATTATTGGCTTTATTCTTCTTTCAAAGATTGCAATACTACATAAACAGTCATTTACAAATTATGAGAAATAGCAACGAAAATTCACAGTATATATATATTGTTTGAAAATGGATACAATGTAATAGCAATGGAAATTCACTGAATATAAATATTGTTTGAAAATGGATACAATGTAATAGCAATGGAAATTCACTGAATATAAATATTGTTTGAAAATGGATAACAAAAATCATACATTATTAGGAAATGATGTGAAATTTTGTACATATACACCTTATATCATTAACATTTGCTTTGTACATTACAGATAGCTGTCATACAGTATCTATTACGATCTGGGGAAAATGTATGAAATTGTTGGATCCTGGAAAGAGGATTAATTTGTCTGCACCATGAAATGGCCATCTACTGAAACTAAATTTACAGTAAAATTGATATATTATAATAATAAGTGATTGAAATATATTAGTGATGTTGTTTTCACGTTTTTTGTTTTTGATTTTTTTCATTTTGTTTTTGTTATGTTTTTGTTTTCCCCAAACTTCTGTGTTTTATTTTACAATCCATTCATTCTAAGTATTTAAAGAGTATCCTATTATCTTCAACATGCATGTAACTTTCTACTATTCTGTTCACATCTCTATGGAATAAATATATTTCTCCAAGCATATTCAGAAAAAGGTATCAAATAAATTATACCATACAGGCAATAATTTAGTGAGTTCCTAACCTGAAAAGATCTTCAAAATTTGTATGCAAACCACTTGAACTTTGAACTTTTTTCTTTGTATTGATTACATTTCTATTAACCTTACCATAAAACATATATCAAGTCAACAGGTAGCCAATCACTGAACATTTCTGGGTTTTGATGCCTCATACGTTTTACTTCGCCCCTTCCAAAATAACTATCAGCTTGGATACACATATCTTGCAGAAGTGTAAGGCCGACTCTGGCTTTGAAATTAGAATTTTTTTTTAAATCTTTGTTGACGCTGTCAGATTCTTTGCCACTTACTTTGGTGCTTTGCTTCAAATCATTAATTCTAGATTTGGCACCCTGATTTTCATCCTCCAAGAAAGAATAAACTGGTTCATTCTGGTTGCTACAGTCTGACCCAAAACTATATGACCTTCTTTTGAGAATACTTTTCACCCCAGACCTCTGAAGAACACAACTATTGCTTTGTGCCAATCTATTCACTTCATCTTCATATTTATACAGTGTTAATTTATAATACACCAATAGTGTAAATCGAATTTTAAGAAGCTTATCAAAACATAATGGATTTTTTGCAATCCGGGACAGAATTCTTGCAGCTCTCTGTTGAGGATTATTCACTTTTGTAATATAGTCTAACAAACCACAGATTGTTTCCATGGTAACTAAGTAAATACTTGGATCATTCATTTGTGAAACTCTAGAAAGTAATATAAGAATTTGAGTTTCTGTATCATGTGATCGATTTGAAATTTTACTATCTTGATCAGGTGAACAAAGTTTTTGTCGTTTTGATGGATGACTTAAACTAGTTTCATCTTCCTCTGATCTCTTTGTCTTACTCGATTTTGTCGCCTGTTTCTCCTGCCATGACATTGCTGAAGTTTCTCTATCTGCAATACTTTCCATTGTTTCATCTGTTTGACCTTCAGTAGGTTTAGGTTCATTCAAAGATGAAAGAGCTGCAATTGTTAAAACTTTTATTTCTTGTTCCATGCCTTGTCCCTTGTTTCTTGTTCCTCCATCACTTTTTATATTCATTTTTCGTTCCATTTTATTTTTTAATGTGTCATTTACTGATTCTTCATCATCTGACTCACAACCTGAGAATTCTTCTGCATTAGAAAAGCCTGTAGGCGAGTTAATGGGAGATAATTCCATGGGACTAGCACTTTTAACGGGACTATCACAGGTATATGGCACACTGCATACCATGCCATATTTAGGATCTCTGTTGATAGTTGATCCAGAATTCGAATGTTTTGGTGAATTCTCACCATCATTCCATGAAGAACAACCAGGACTACTAAATGGACTGAATTGATTACTACTCGCTGGACTTCCTTCACATGAAGGACTACCTTTCGGTGAAAAATAGGACATAGTACTAAGAATACTATAGTCTGCATCGGGACTTGAATTAGAAAACAATTGCTTACATTTACTTCCTTTGGTATATTCATCTAAATCCCAATTTGAATGTGCAATGTAAGTTGGACTGTCAATGCTATACTTAGGTTTTTGCTTCTCTTCCATAAATTCCTCACATATGTCCTGGTCCATGATATCATCTGGATTTTTACGCTTTGACAATTGTGACATTAAATTATGACTATAATGACCTGGATGAGGTAACTGATACAATCTATGGAAAAATTTCTCATCTTCTCTCAGTTCCTGTATTATCTCCTCTCCCTTGATGAAAGTAGGGATAAGATCTTCCACTGAGCAGACGACACTTTGAAATCCTGCAACTCTTTGTAAATGGTCGATCAAAGTTTTAACTAAGCCATTTTCAAGCAGAAGTGAAATGCTTGCATCATAATACACAAAACATTGGATAGCACTAATTAGTTTGTCATGTAACGGACTTAATTCATCATTACTCAGACATGCCAAAAATATCTGTAAAATTCCATTGTCTCTTATTCTTATACGGTTGACAGATTCTTTACAGCACATGCAGAGAATATTTAACAATATTTTCTTGTCTATAAAATTTTCTTCATTTTGGAATAGGTCTAATATTGTTGTTATTCCACCTGCAGACCCTAACCCTGGTCTAAAGTTTGGTTGATGAGATAGTCTGTGGATCAATGTTACTGAATGATGGATTACTGTGTCGTCATGGTGACTCAGTAGTAACAATAGGTCAGGTAGAATACCAGAACTAACAATCTGACTAGCAAATCCTGGAGAGCAACTAAAAAGAAAATAAAGCATGACAATTTAGTTCAAGTTAATCAAATTTCAGCTATTAAAGTACAAGATCTTGAAATGTTCATTACGAATTGGGGAAAAAATTTTCTGGAAATTCATTACTGCATGTGTTGGAATGTGCATAACTGTCAGGAAAAAACCAAGGCAGGAAAACTTTGGGTCTGGTTAATAACAGTTCAAGTGGATAATACTCTGCAATATGATTTTATACTGCAACCTCTCTTTTTGTGTAAGTAAACTACATTGACTGTATAAACATAAGTGATATACAGTCAATGACTGTATAACACCTTGTCAATGACGTCAACAATGTGTTTCCGTAGTAATTGTTCCATGACGTTGTAAGAAAGCATGGAATTAGGACAACCTAACGAGGTCCGCTTCACTTTTTAAAATGTCATTTTCACCGATTTACTTTACCTAAAATTTTGTTCGTTATAGTTGCAGTATATACACAATAACAGTACATTGACTTGACATAAACGGGATATAAGAATTTGGCTCGAAATGGTGAAAATGCTCGCCAGAGGCTCGCATTTTCCCGCGTTTCTAAGCCTGATCCTTTATTGCGTTTATGTCAAGTCAATGTACTATTATTGTCTATTTATTTGCCTCTTTGCACATTTAAATCTGAAAATACGATATACATGTATATCAATAATTCAAATCATTCCTTAACATTTCTATTATTGATAAAATATCTCAGAGTAGCCTTTGCTTAACTTTACAGTGAAAAGTACATACAATGACCAAAATTCGTTTAAGGTAGTTGACCTAGGGTAGGTGGAGATAACTCCTTTTTCTGCACAATTAACTTGTTTTGATTGGTATGAATAAAACAAAAGATTTAGAATATTGATCATAAATAGAAATAAAATATTCATGTGTATCATGAAACTGCACTCCTTTTATAAAATATTTCAATGTGCCTTCATTAAAATAACTAGGTTTTGAATAGCATCTTTAAAAAATGCAGAGGGAGGTAAATCTTTTTGTTTGACGTTCAATATTAAGGAATTTTAAGACTTTTTATGCAGTTTTCCTAACAATGTGAAAAAACGGTACAGTGAATTTTATAAAATTTTTATATAAGTCATATGTGTGGAGAACCTTTAATTTCCCAGTTTTTGGTGAAAATTGAATAGGATTTTCATCTAAAAGAAATTAAATGAAACTGTGTTTTCAGCAATGTTTTGACAACATATTTTCTTTTTTACTGCAAATCAACACTTAATGCATGCTTATGATCATTATTCTCTCATATTTAGGTCTACAAGTTTCTATAAAAAAGTTTGGCAATTTATAGTCTTTTTATGCCAATTCTTATACATCTACAGTACAGTAGTATATGTTTCATAGTGATTTTTTAACAGAATGTCAGACTCATAAGATAGGGGTGTTTCTGTGAACTATAAATCAAAAAACATATGGTGAAAGTTTTCAAAAATTTTTCTAGAAATATATTTGTATATAATTGTTTCATACTGCAAATTCAAAGAAAATTGACAGTGCGGAAAATTTTGGGGTTACCCCGGGTCTAGTACCTTAAGAATTGTACATGTTTATCATTTTTCACAAAAATTATAGGATATTTCAATTTTTATGAAATAATATGAAATTTTGTTCATCTTCACTATAAATAAGTTAATGATGTATTAGGAGATAGGCTGCCATGTTTTCTTTTTAAAATTTCTAAGGAGATAACTCATAAATCACTCTCTCTTTTGAGCCCAAAATAGAACTGAGACTGTGTATAGATGTAAGCAACTTGCACACCAATTTTGAACCTTTACAAGCCTTAATTCACAAACCTCATACTTAGAAAAATTTTTAAGTTTCAAGGGGCATAACTCAAAAACTACTTTGACCTTTGAACCCAAAATCCAACTTGGCTCAGGTTTTGTTTTTTAGAAATTTACATACAAGGGCAAATTTGACGACTGTCAGCAATTTAGTATACAAAATTGTTTGGAAAACAAAATTTTTTTTAGTCTTTCAAGTTTCAAGGGCAGAATTTCAGAACCACTTGGACCTCTTCACCAAAAATCAAACTTGGTCTGACATTTGTGGTAAATAACTTACACACCAAGTTATGAAGATAGTATGTTGTTTTTTTCACAAGTTATTAGTCAATGATGGACAGACAGACAGACATACAAATGTATATATCACTAAATATTTAGCTGCTTCCTGAGGAGGGTATAAAAATGATCATATGACAAACAAATATTAAGTATTAGAATCATTTGTATCAGGCATTGTTCCTTAAATGTAAGAGTGAGTAAGAAAGGCACCCATGGATCAAAGTCACCAATATTTGGTTCCAAATGGAACAGTACTTTCAGACAGGAAGATCTTTAATTGCCTATTCCCCACTGCCAGTCATCTAAGACAAAGTGTGGACATAAAAAATCAGTTTTTAAAAGGAGACAATGCTAGGGCTATTGTGGCAGAATTATGGAGGAAAGACACTAAATGAAAGTAAAGGCACCCTGGCTTAAGCTATGTCAGCTTGAAGTGATACTGACCTGCTCATGTGCATAGAATATAAATTTCAATAATCAATTTTGAAATAATTTGTAAATACAAGTGTATGTACTTATTACTCTGTGTGTGAAAGTGACACAGTTTTTATGAAATGTCATAAGCAGTTGTAAAAAGTAACTAAAAATAGCATTGTAGGCCAAAAGAAAAATTCCTTCTTGTTGGGGATCATACAGCAAAAACATTGTTTTTTAATTTGTACTTTGGTTTATTTTACCTTCTTATTGTAGCCTATTATATAATTTTATTTTGTTCATACATGTTAATTTGTGGCCACTGCACAGCAAATATTTTTGTAAAAAGTAATAAATGTGCAAAACATTGCATGTCCAAATTGCATATCAGACTACAAGTAAATGTGCCAAGAAATAAAATCATACCTGATGGTAGAAAGTTCAAACAGTGATCTCAATACTGAGAACTTTACTTCATTATCTGAGTTATTCAAGTGTTTTGCTAAATGTAAAATAATATTTTCTGAAAGAAGCTTCTCTAACTGTCTTGCATTGCTGGCTAGTAACCTGAAAGACATGTAAACTTGTCTTTGAAACAATACATATATGTACAATTAAGAAAAAGACAAAGAAATTTACTGAAAAAGCTTTGGTAATAAACAGTACATAAAATCATACTCAGTAAATATTGTAAAAGTGTGTAAAAAGGAAAGAAACTAGAGGCTCAGAGACTGAGCCTGTATCGCTCACCTGACAAAATGCTTCTATGTCATGCATGACCAAACAAGATGTATTTTACCAATGAGGTCTACTGTTAAGAAATTGGCACAAGTGATTTTTGTCTGATCCTATTGAAATGAGTAATCTTTTCAAAGACCTTTAATACATCATTCCAACAATTTGTTTAGTTGCAGAGAAGATAATGAAAAGTATGGTTTTCACATACTAGGCTACGAAGTTGCACTGGAGGCAATGTTTTTGTGTGATCGAAAAGAAATGAGTAAATTTTGTAAAGTACCTTCCATACATCATTCCTGCAAAGTTTGGTTGAATTTGCTCCAGCAGTTTCAGAGGAGAAGATTAAAATGTGACTTTTCCAATAGGGTCCAATGTTAAACCTAAGTTCTGCGCTGGGGGCCATATTTTTTGTCAGCAATTTTTGTAAAGGACCTTTAGTACATCATTCCTGTAGAGTTTGGTTGAATTTGCTTCAGTCCTATCCAATACAATCCAATGTTAAACCTAAGTTCCGTGCTGGCTGCCATTTTTTTTATCAGATCTGAATGTAATGAACAATCTTTGTTAAGGACGTTTAGTACATAATTCCTCTTAAGTTTGGTTGAATTTGCTTCAATAATTTCAGAGGAGAAGATGAAAATGTGATTTTTCACATAGGGTTCAATGTTAAACCCCGCTGGCTGCCATGTTTTTTGTCGGATCAGAGCAAAATATGCAAGCTTTGGAAAGGACCTTATGTACATCATTCCTGTAAAGTTAGGTTGAATTTGCCTGAGCTGTTTCAGAGAAGAAGATGAAAATGTGATTTTCCCATAGGGTTCAATGTTAATCCATGTTCTGTGCTGGCAGCCATGTTTTTTGTCAGATCGGAACGAAATGAGCAATCTTTGTCAGGGACCTTTAGTACATCATTCCTGAAAAGTTTGGTTACATTTGCTTCAGCTGTTTCAGAGCAGAAGATGAAAATGTGATTTTCCCCATAGGGACCAATGTTTAACCTAAAGTCCCCGCTGGCCGCCATTTTTTTGTCGGATCGGAACGAAATGAGCAATCTATGTTAAAGACCTCTAGTACATCATTCCTGTAAATTTTGGTTGAATTTGCTTCAGCGGTTTCAGAGCAGAAGATGAAAATGTGATTTTTCCCATAGGGTCCAATGTTTAACCTAAGTTCCACGCTGGCGGCCATGTTTTTTATCAGATCGAAACGAAATAAGCAATCTTTGTAAAGGACCTTGCATACATCATTCCTGTAAAGTTTGGTTGAATTTGCCTGAGCTGTTTCAGAGAAGAAGATGAAAATGTGATTTTCCCATAGGGTCCAATGTTAATCCATGTTCTGTGCTGGCAGCCATGTTTTTTGTCGGATCGGAACGAAATGAGCAATCTTTGTCAAGGACCTTTAGTACATCATTCCTGTAAAGTTTGGTTACATTTGCTTCAGCTGTTTCCGAGCAGAAGATGAAAATGTGATTTTCCCCATAGGGACCAATGTTTAACCTAAGGTCCCCCGCTGGCCGCCATGTTATTTGTCGGATCGGAACGAAATGAGCAATCTATGTTAAGGACCTCTAGTACATCATTCCTGTAAAGTTTGGTTGAATTTGCTTCAGTGGTTTCAGAGCAGAAGATGAAAATGTGATTTTTCCCATAGGGTCCAATGTTTAACCTAAGTTCCGCGCTGGCAGACATGTTTTTTATCAGATCGAAACGAAATGAGCAATCTTTGTAAAGTACCTTGCATACATCATTCCTGTAAAGTTTGGTTGAATTTGCACCAGCGGTTTCAGAGGAGAAGATGAAAATGTGAAAAGTTAACTGACAATGGATGGACGGATGACGGACGCCAAGTTATGGCAATAGCTCACACTGACCCTTAGGACGGTATGTGAAAACCATACTTTTCATTATCTTCTCTGAAAAGTGCAGTCCAGTCTCACTGGCGTCAACGTGATGATCGTAACTGCAGTTACCATCATCCCAACATGGCGGACGACAATTCAGTTCAATTTTATAAAGCCAATTTTCTCCCGTTAAGAGTTCATTATTATGATTGTTTTATGTCAAGTTAAATGTTTTTAAGCCAACCTTTAGGAAAATATGTTTGCGTGAAACGAAAATTTGACGAGGTAAGAGAAAATCGGGATACAAAAAAACTCCATGATGATCGTAACTTCATCTACTGATGATCGTAACTCACACTAGTTCCAAAAGAAAGATGATCGTAACTCCCAACTTTTAAATGTATTACTTTGCATTAAACTCCAAATCAAGAACAATACAGTTGATGTATATGGCGTCAATGTATATCAGAAGAAGAATTATCCATTGATAAAAGATAAAATGCATTAAATAAGCAAAACAAAAACTCGAGAAAACTGTTGGCCAGTTAGCTATTTAGTCTGGATAAGCTTTTGGGATCAAAGGAAGACAGACGGCAGATTTACCAAAGCATTAATTATCAATTTAGCGAAACACAACACGTCCTTAGTATACAAAATAATTCAGAAATATACTTCTCAATACGATCGCTGTAAATTAAAATCAACGAAATGTAGATGAAAATACGATATGTTCTTTCGAAAACAAAACGGCATCATAAGACCCCAAAAATCCGAAATATTATATGAAAGAATACGTACTCAAGAACTACGTGTGACAGGACAGAATACCTGCGTTGTAGTAGGTAGTAGATTTAAGTAGCCAGTAAATTGACTGAGCTAATGAATCTAATGGATCGATTCTTTAGCTCACTCGGTTAGGCGGGTCCCGTGTTCGATCCCCGGAGGCAAACTTGGGAATTTCGTGAGGAGTATCATGCCCTTCGGTTACATTTGTCGCCTCACTAAAAACCAACAGTGGTTAGAAGGAGCTAACCAGGGTTCCTGTGTGTTGCATGTGTCTACCTGAGTTGTAAGTAGTAGATTTAAAAAGCCAGAAAATCAACTTGGCTAACGGAACGATTCTTTAGCTCACTTGCTTAGGCGGCTGGTTGGATTATTAGAGGTCCCGGGTTCGATCCCTGTAAACGACCTTGTCAATTTTGTAAGGAGTTTCATGCTCTCCGGTTACAAACGCATCGGTATTTTACATTTCCCACGATTTCTAGATTACGTTGTAGATTTTNAAAAAAAGACAAAAGCATTTATCTTTCTAATGAAACATATTTTAAACAACCGAATCGACTTAATTGCTCAACATGATATACCGCTACAAAAGCTCAACCGACAGGAATTAGAATAAAACACATTTATGAAATGATTTTCTGAAAATCAAGACAGTTTAATAAGTCGAGACGTTCTATAAATTTCAATAAAAAATTATGTATAAATATGTTTTCTGAAAAAAACAAAACAAAACAAAACAAACAAACAAAAAAAAACAACAAAAAAAAAACTAAGAAGGATATAACTGGCAATCTCCATCGTCATAAATATTTATTTTCTATATTTGCCTTTCTGTCTAGCCAATTCAGATGAAATAATAACCAATCATATATTGAGTGTTTAATGGTGCAAATGCCGAAATGACAAATAATGTGAAACGATCTCGGTATCTAGTTGCTTTCTCGACGTCGTGTGGAGAAAATGTATGAAAAACGACAAAGCAATGGCATTTGCAAATTAAACAAGGTAAACAAAACAGGCAGTGAACCAATTCTTCAATTCGCTTTAATTTTACCGAATAGTCCTAATGTGGTAGTCATCTAGTCTACATGATTTGCTCTCATAATTCTCCTGATTTATTTTTTAGGATTTTGGTTTTTCAAGTGATGCGTCCACTGTTTTGAGATGCATTTTCATAGTGTCTTAAACATGCATGGCGTTGTACATTTGTCTTAAGAGGGGAAACTTTGCCCTTTTAGGAGTTCGTCATTTGAATCTTCCGAACGATTCTTAATAGGGCATCAAGAATGTATAGATCAATGTATAGCATATCAATGTAGGAGCATATAGGGGTCATTCACTGATTTAGCCTTTATTAATTTAACAAATATCGATATGTCGCCACATCAAGGACATTTATACAAGGGTACCACAAATAT
>MJUU01058294.1:48405-65534 GCA_002080025.1 Modiolus philippinarum
CCATCCAGAAATGGATAATTAACTATGGGAAAAGAAAAACCATATCTTCAGAATTTCTTGCCTAGAGTACATGATTCACATATAGTTGTTCACCTTAATTTTTCTACTTCAAATTTTGATTAAGGTTTCCACCAAAGTTCTACACTGACATTTTCTGATCCTGAACTGTTTAAAAACTTAATATTGTTTGTCAAACTATACCTAATGACCAAGTTTTACGATGCCTAGTAGTTCTCTAACTGCTCCTTAAAAATTCTATTTTATCTACATGAAATAGCTAGATGAATAAGCAGTTCAATCATATGGATCACATATCGATCTTAACAACTGGCTCCTGAATTTTTTTTTATCGGCTTCCAAATTTTCTAAGTTAGGAGCCAACTGGCTCCTTCATTGAAAACACTACTTTGAGGCCTCCCAAGTGCATCTTATCTTCATTTCATCATTTACATTACAGTACTGTTCAATGAAACTCTTTTTTAAAGAGGTAAAATCAAACAATGATGGCTTGAACACATGAAGGACCGATAAAAACAGTTTGAGATAGAGTGGTGATCAAGGTATCTTTTACAAAAAGGGATCAAGACAACCATAGTATTCCAGGTACAGTGAAACCTGTCTTGAGTGACCACCCATTTTGCCATCAGAAAGTGGTCTTTCAAGACAGATGGTCTCATTCAAGATAGGTTAATTTCATATGAATTTTACACAGAGTAGACAAACTGTGTCGATCTTCCAAAAAAAAGGGTCGATCTCTCATTGCAGAGGTCTCTCAAGACAGATTTCACTGTATATCAAGCAATTCAAGTCATCAAAGTTCAACTGTAGGTATAGCAAGGGAATTGTCACAAAAAGAAATCCCAGAAAAATAGTTGATCTGATTGTTTTTAGGCCGTTAAATTATATTTGTAGTAGAGACCCTGCAATAGATGCATGTAACGTAACACAAAAACACAAATAAAGAAAATGTCATCAAAAACAACATCAGATAAATAGTATTTCTCCTGACATCAAAGTAGAAAATTTTGGTAAATGTATATGTAGATGTAGATGGACATTAATATTCATAGATATGAGATTTTGTTATAACTTGACACAATTGAAAACCTGTCCTAACTGTTATAGAAAGTATGGGTCACCATGCTTGTTTTCTTCTAGGATTGATTTCAAAATTTGCCAATTTTTGCTATTTTTCAGCCGAATTTACAAAGAATGCACAGAAAAATTTGGAAGGGCAATTTTAAGCGCAACAGAAATCAACCTTTTAGCCATGAGAATTTGTTATATTTTCGCAAATAGATCGTTTATAATCTGATCTATTAGTGTAAACTAAAAAATATATATGTCGCCATGTTTTTAACAGAGATTTTTTACTAAGTTGCCAGATTGAATGTGACAAAGTGGGTGAAAAATGAAATTTCACATCTGTGAGTCAATTATGACATCACAAAGGAAAACCTGGCATATTACTGTTCTGGCACAAAAATCACACACTACACCATATCCAACTTTTTATTTTTTTAAATGCATGACTGAATTGTGCAGCACAACTGTGTCTATCTACCTCATCTAGTTAAATTTTTGTTTTTGCTGGTTTTTTTTGTTTTGTTTTTTAACCAATTTAATTTAGAGTAATCAAAATGACAACTTGTTCAAGCACTGTATTAGAATTTGATCTTTATATACTATATGCTCTTTTTCATGTTATATGAAAATCTCACCTACTGCTTCAATACCATTAGCCTTCTTCACCTGAAACAAGAAATAAACTATTATGCCTTAATTATGAAAAGAACTCGATCATATTATACAGATCTTTGGTGTACACTACCCTTAGCAACAAAGTGATGTCACAGGCTTGAAAAATTTACCTTTGTTGGTAGGAAATCTTAGTAACTGATAAGGGTCAAAATTGTTATTTTCAATTAACTAGTAAGAATTTGTTATTTGAGATAAATCAATAATTCCTTTTGATCTTAATTAAGAATTGTTTAAACTTTTACAGGATGTAAAAACTTTAAGCTTTTTATTTTCAATGTGTTTAGAATTAGCATATTTATAAACCCTATGAATTTTTTAAAAATTTCATATTTTTGAAATGCATAAAACATAAAAAGTAAATTGGTGGAAAAAATATGAATTTCCCAATGTTTAACATGCATTTTACAGATCAAAACAGTGCATACATTGTATAATAAGCCAGCAATGCTTAGTAGAAATGTGGTAAAAAAATGGGTTTTTTTAAATAGTGTAAAAAGACCGTACATTGAAAGGGTTTTCTGAATTGCTAGAGATTTCATTTGACACTGTTCAAATCTTTCGTCAAACATCATAATGATCATGAAAATCTCGTGACTGGCATTGGCATGAGCAAACAAGGCGACCATCAAACTCTTGTGACTGGTGCGACTATGGAAGAGACTGCGAGATTTTCACTGCAAAAATTTCTTCAGGGTCATGGTATGCATTTATAATTACTGCTGTTTGCTTTCAACAGGATAAATGCAATATATATGGTATTTTAATTTTTTTAAAGATATTGCCAATTGTTGTAGCTTATAGTCCCTAGATCCAATAACTCAAGTCCTTGATAACTGTTGCTACTTTATATTCTGTCTCATGTTCTATAAAAGTTAAAACACAGCCTTTGAACTCTATGATACTATTAAAACTGTTGTATATATCCACCAATGCACAGTGTTCTCCCCAGGATTTTTCAATAGAATAGAAGTAACATTTTAGCTTGACACCAGGTGATGTGTCAGTGTAATACTTTTGTCATTTATAACAGTCTTTAGTTCCTTATTAATGATAGTTAAAACAAAATTTTAAATAAAATACAGAAGCATTATACTTAAACTGTTTCTTTATTGTTTATTCAGCAGGTGTACCTGAGTAAGAAATACAGTATCAAGTAAAATATCTGTCTGGAGAGCATTGGGGTGAACATTTTTACCGTATGGGTAATGATAAAAGCATCAGGGTACCCCGACACTAAAAGGGCCTGGGGAGAACACTGCCACAATTTCTATTCCAGAGTGTTAAACATGTTAAATATGCTTTCGTCCCGATCATTTAAAAAATGTTATTTTAGTCAATCGATTGGTTTGTTTATTTCAAGTGTCACTTTTCAATTTCACTCATTTTTTGGATAGCTCAAATATTGCTGAAGTTGGTGTAAAACATCAATCGATCAATCAATCTATAGGAAAGGGATATCTTAATTTCAAGGTAAGACATTTTGTCATTTATGTAATTTAACCTTAAGTGAGTTCACTTAAGGTGTTGCATGGACATATTTTGATAAATGGTTGCATGCACATGTATTACCGAATGCATTTGTTGGCCAAGTTATCAACTTGATGCCATCTTTATTTACCTTGTCATGACATCTGCATTTGCCGGTTTACTGGCAAAGGTTTAGCTGATTTAATTTGCTCTATGCTCATGTAACATTTGTTTGAAATTATATATGCATATCATTTCTAATGTAGTTGGCTATATTTAAGTTGAAGGCTTCAAAAATCATGTAATGTAATATTGGTATGTATGTTTGACTGAAAACTTTTCAAGTAAATGGCACTATGCTTTAAAACATCATAATGCTCAAATGATTGTAAAAATTGTCAATTGTCAAATGAAAACAACTTAGTGTCTACTAAACCAGAAACTTACACCCACATGTACACTTCAAGGACCATCAACTACATGTACATAAAATCAAAGAACTGAAGTGTTGTTAAGATTGCAATGCAGTATGAGGTAGCATAAACTGGTGATATATATCTCTGAAACTGCTGTCTATATTGGTTATGGTCTGTGAACGATACTGTCACTTGAGAGCTTCTTGCTTTATTCTTCACACACTTTTAAGGTTGCACCTTCCTCATATTAAAAAAGTTCTCAAAGATAAAAAAAATTGTAGTGGTTATTCTTCAGTTTTGCCAACTAAAATGCTAATTCGCATATATGTAAACTAGAATTTGTGACATAATTCAAATTAATTGGATTAGTTGCTAACTCGTGAAAGCGAGTGACATTCTCATTAGGAGAGTGCCAAGAAGTCCATACTCGCAAGTTGGGTGAGTGGAACTTTTGAGACAAGTTGCCAGTCATGAGTTATGTCCCGTAAAGTATTCTTTTGGCCATTAACAAAATCAATAAAACCGCCCCACATATCTGGTTTTTCCCAACCAATTTAGTTAATCAATATCCATCAAGCAAATAGTCTTGAAGAGTCTATTTCAATTTCCAATCAAAAATATTATTCATTGTCTAAATCTATTGCGCAGATTGAAGGAAAGATACCTTCTGTCTCTAGCGTTGGTGGAAACCATGTGGTTGCTGTCTTAATATAGCGTGAATTTCGATGTTTATAACATGTCAATGTTTAGAAACTACTTAGTTATCTGCAAAATTGTGATAAAAAGGCAACCGAGATTAAATCAGAAGTTTTTGTTTGAAGTAGGCATTGTGCATAATTGACGTTCCTGTGGAGAATTGATATTTGATCATATTTCTTTTTGGAACACCATCCAATTTCATATTCACAAATTTAAGCTGATAAAAGTGCAGGAAGATTGTTTACTATAATTATTCTACTTTTTTAGCCAAATGGGACCTTTAGCTGAGTTTAGCGCACTTGATAAACTGCAAAGTTTTATTTGGCGAGCTGTAAGTAAACTACACTCGCCAAAATGGCATGTGAAAAAAAATGAGTTCCCTCACTGTTATATGCTGTTTTTCAGAAGATATGCATGCATGTCTGTATATATATAAGTGAGTTCACATTAAAAAATTGCAGATAATGCTAGCAAAGTGAACAATTTTATCCACAGACGTGCCGTATTTGTTGCTCATATTATAACTAAACAAGTGTGTTGCTTGTCTACATTAGACATGATGAGGATTGCGAGTATGCGGCCAAAGCAGCATGCCGCACATCCTTGAGCACCGACCCTTGGTGTCTCTTGTAGACCGGCAACTAATTTCACTTTATATACACTTTTTGTGGTTGTACTTCTACATTAGACACAAGGAGGAATGTAGATATTACATATCCTAGAGCATCGTCTCTTGTTGTCTATTGTAGATTTACGATACATCGTTTATTTTATTTATTTATTTTTTTTATTTATTTTTTATTTTTATTTTTTTCAACTAGTGGTTTTTCTACATCAGACACAAGGAGGAGTGTGGTTGCTCTTATGAAGCACCCACATATCCTTGAGCACTGTCCCTTGGTGTCTTTTGTAGATTTACAAACTGTTGATATTGATATTGTTGTTATTTATGATGCGTGCATATGTACTTACAAATATTACAAACAAAAAAAAATCTGATAATGGCGTTTATGCCACCTCCCTCGTCTGGATTACAGGCATACATATATAAATATATATATCAACTTGATGTTCCATTAATTTTATTGTATTGTTGTGTCTGAATTATGAATGTTATATGTGTAATTGCCCCTTGAGGGACCTTGATTGGAATAAATGTATCTTATATTATCTACATATATAATTCTATAACATTAAAAACCCATTTCATGTCCATATTTATCATTTTCCAGGCCTCTACAATAACTTTTCTTCAAACTTGTCCCTCCCGACAAGTACCTCTGGAGATTAACTTGTCCAAATGAAATTATACATTTATTGTCCCTTGTCTATGACCTTAATGGTCTATTTATTCCTATTGTACAACCAATCTAGCAATTTCATTATTCAATAGGTGTGATAAAACTGAGCTATACCTTTACCTTCAGACCAACATATATTGTAAAAAAGTTTTGGAGACTTGCTATTGTTAACTAATCTAAACAATGATGGTTCTTTTGAATTGTCTAACAATACTATTGTATATCAATCTGTAATGGCCTGGGGAGGTTTTACCTTGATCTGTTGATGAAAATAGGAACTATATAGAGTTTATGTAGGCAGTGAAAAAAAGGTACTAAATGAATTTATTTAAAAATTGCACCATTACAAGAAAAAATATTCCTATATATGCATAATGTGAAGGGATTTTTCATTTCTTACATACATTGAAATCTTATAAGTGAGTAAATTTATCTTTGTTATATTACATGTAAAAGTAACACTTTTTCAAGGTAAAACCTCCCCAGGCCATTACAGATTGATATACATTTGTATTGTTAGACAATTCAAAAGAACCATCATTGTTTAGATTAGTTAACAATAGCAAGTCTCCAAAACTTTTTTACAATATATGTTGGTCTGAAGATAAAGGTATAGCTCAGTTTTATCACACCTATTGAATAATGAAATTGCTAGATTGGTTGCACAATAGGAATAGATAGACNGTTAAGGTCATAGACAAGGGACAATAACTTGTCCAAAATATTTGACTGAATATCCAAAATCAAAGAAAAATAGTGCATTGGTTATTTTCATAGTTGCCAAGTCACCCTCATTTGGAGGGTCACACCCTCTTTAGTATATGACCCTCAAAATCTCCCTCTTTTGCAAATAATGACCCTCATCACCCTCATTTAGAAAAAAATGTAACATTTTTCATGGTTTGGGGGTTAAAATGTTGGAATTTTCTAAACTGTTTCTAGTATTTTTTATATATTCTTTGTTGAATGTGCAAAATTAAGTGATTTTCTAAATATTGTACTATTTATTTTTACCCTTTACAAGACTAAAACTGTTGTAAGTACCTTTTTCTCGGTCTGGAAATGTCATTGCGCGCTATGACCCTCATTTTCTTTTTTGAAAGAGGGTCATAACACTCATTTGGTCCATTAGAGGTTGGCAAGTATGGTTATTTTATATAGAAATGATACATACTGACATAGGCTTATCATGCTTATGTACATTGTAGTTTAGAAAAAAAAAAAGAGTACATTAAACTGAAGACAAAAGAACTTGAAAAATTTTCTAGCTATTCTCTTATCCGGGCATCCGGGCACTTTACCCGTGGAGGAGGTGAAAAAAGCCAAAATTTCACTATATAGCTAAGTAATTTCAACTTTGATTTATTCATTCATATTTCAAGATATTTCAATGAAACTCAGATTATGCATTTGGAACGTCAATATAAACATCATATCCGAATTACAAGATCATAGTTATTATAACACCGATTTTATTGCAATCTAAAATATTGATATTTTATATAGATTATATCTGTAAACATCGATCGCATCACCGCCAATACTGGGCATGCTGGGGGTGTAAGATTGAAATCGACTGATCTGATTGGTCAATTCAACTTTGTGATATCACGCCGGATAAGAGAATACCTAGGCATTTTTAAGTAAATCAGTCGAGGCCTCCTATATTTTCATTCTATTTTTTTTTTTTGGTCTAATGCGAGCGAGATTAGAACTAGCATGTCTAATGTATTACCAAATTTCTAGCTGCAGTTTCCATACAGAGGTTTCCTAAGATACTAAGTGAAATATCAGCTGTTTTGGTTTCAACATTATCACTCTGGAGAATCTGTATTATTTTGGGAATTCCCCCATATTCTGACAGTAAGGAAATGCCTTCCTTAGATTTCACAACATTTTTTCTAATTTCTACAAGACAGTTAAATTTTTCATTTAGTGAGGAACTAGACAATAGTGTCACAAGTTTTTTCACTCTATCCCTCCGTTTTTTATCCATCAATCCAAAGGGAAATCGTTTATTTCATGGACATTTTAACTAACAACTCTTGTGAAATCGTAGGAGTATAATGGTACAGGGAAAGGCAATATCTGTAGCCTTTACAAAATGACCATTCGATATCCTCTAGAGTTTAATTAAAAAACAACGTCTTTCCGAACTCTTCTGATTTTGTCCTAAAGTACAATTATCACTCTAAGAAAACTTTATTTTGATTCGGCAACACATATAACATACAAAACACAACCTCTAGAGAGCTTTTTACCGAATATAAAAACATGTAAATTAACATAAAAACAGCATAAAAGAAAATAACAATACATGCAATAAATTAAATACATCTTACAAATCGAAGCATGCAGGAAAGCAAATTTAGCACTATTTGGTTTAAAATGAAATACAATAAAAATTTTAGCATTAAAAATTAATAAATACACACAGTATTTTGAAATAATTTCAATTATATTTAGTCATTTAGTTATAGCAATAAAATAATAAAATTTTGCTAAAAGAGTAAGAATAGTTTAACTTTCTAATTAATTTATTATTGGCCAATTTGAAACAATCAAAATAATTTAAAAAATGCAGGAGAAAACTAAAGCAGTTGAAATTTAAGGACATGCTGAGCAGCGACAATCAGAACCATTCCAGGACTGAAGCAAGCTTTTAAAGTTTGAAAAACTGTTTTCAGTCCTGAAATGGTTAGGCAAACTATTCCAAAGTGAAGCAGCTGCATACCTGAATGATTTTATGCCATACGTTGATGTTTTAACTAGTGGCAAATCCAAGATATTACTATACCTGAAATTATATTTTGAGTTTTTCAAAATTTTCTGACAGTGTGATCATTGGTGTTGTAGCTCAGTTAAAATTTTGCATGCATAAATCACAAATTTCAAGTACGGGCTTTGATAATTATGTTCTCGGCTGGTGGCCATCTTGGATGAGGTAGGAACATAGAAATCACAATCAAAAAAAGTTTTGAAGGGAGCATCCCAAAAGACTATTGTGACCTAGTCAGTTTGTTATCACTTAACTCTTTGTTTTTAAAGAAGATCTTTGAATGCAATTATCATAGGTCCATATTATGATACCCGCTGGTGACCATCTTGGATGAGGTCACAAGCTTTAAAAAGGACCACCAAAGAATTGATTTGACCAAATTTGGTAACAATTGATTCGGTGGTTTTTGAAGAGGGGACCATCAAGGACAATTGTGACCAATTTATGACAAAGATGAAGAACAACAATAAGACCGTTGTCCCACTGCTTTGTTTACCATGTATTTGTACAGCTCATGTACATTTACTACATATCACTTCATTGCTTATCAGAATAGAAGATCTTTGAATGCATTTCCAATAGGGTTTAAATCAAACTATATATGTTAACCACTTGCGGCCATCTTGGATAAAGGACA
Organism: Modiolus philippinarum; assembly: GCA_002080025.1. NCBI lineage: Eukaryota > Metazoa > Mollusca > Bivalvia > Mytilida > Modiolidae > Modiolus > Modiolus philippinarum. Next base: position 57,466 of record MJUU01058294.1, read on the forward strand.
AAGAAAAAAATGACAACTTTGAAAACGACTGTTCAAAGACTATTGTGAACAGTTTTGTTCCAACTGGTCCAGTTATTTCAGGGGAGAAAATCTTTGAGTGAACGGACGGACTGACGACGGACGCTTTAATGGTGGCAAAAGTTCATAGCCTGTTATTGAATTATAGAAACTCATTAGCCTTTTAGGAGCCTGTAAATCATAAGTCAGAGCAGTTGCTAAAAAATAACATAAATAAGCAAATGACTGCTTGGAACCCAAGAAACAAATCAAGTGTAAGACGGGAAAATTTGCAGAAAAGGGCTGCAACTCCCATTTTCCCAGAATTTGTCAGACAACTTCCAACTATTGTGTGATATCTACATGGTGCAGTCATTTATACTTGCTTCTTGTGTCTGAAAGTATGAAAATTGTGAAAATTATGAGAAAACAAGAAGCTCTCAAGAGCCTGTATCACATGCCTGGACCATAGCCTTCTGGTAATCCCATAGGCAATAGAGTCTAATGTTTTGCCACTAGCTTCTACATAAGATTTAGTATTAACATTATAAACGCAATTCCTAGCTTGCCGGCACGAATTTCCGGAGAGCTATTGTCATTCCTCCTCCATCGCGTTGTCAGTAATTTAACCTCAATCTTGCTTTTAGAAGGCAGTCATTAAGTGCTAGGATATTCTTATTTAATTCGTGATTTTCCTATGATGAGAGTTATCTGGAGGTACCATATTTGTATACATTTTGACTTTGAACTTGCCCAGAGGGCAATTAAAACAAATTGCAATTACAAAAAAGTAATACTTAGATTAAATTTGCATTGACATTCCTCTTTTAACAATCGGAGAGCTATATATTATGTTCTGACAACTCTTGTTTGAAGTGGCCATCTATATACTAGTGTGACCATTGCTCAGTTGTTTCTCAGGAGATCTTTGAATGGCATTATCCATAGGATCCTATGTTAAAATATGTTCCCTGCTGGCAGCCACCTTGGATGAGGTACGAACATAAAAATCACAAACTTTGAAGAGGGCCATTCAAGGGCTATTGTGGACAAGTTTGGTTGTGGCCCCGTGATTTCAAAGGAGAAGTTTAATTGAAAAGTGAACGGCAGACGTCAGGCGTACAGATGGTGGCTTAAAAGGGGAATAACTCCTTAAGGATTTATCAAACAAGTTAGGATTGTGTTAGGGCACAGCCACACATTTTTTGTAATTTAAACATACCCCCACATATACACAGAAACATAAATTAAACAAAACAAGAGCCCCAAAGAGCCTGCATCGCTCAACTGGATCCTACATACTGGCAGCCTCCTTTGATGATGTATCGGAACACACTTTACAAAAATATGCTCACAGACTTTTATGATCATGTTTGAATGGGACAACCAAAGGACTACTGTAACCATGCTTGGTTTCAATTAGCACAGTTATTTCAGATTAGAAGATCTTTGAATGAATTTCGCACAGGGTCTTTAGTCTAACTATACTCGCGCTGGTGGCCACCTTGGATGAGGTACGAACACTAAAATTAATAAACTTTAAAGATGACCACCTAAGGACGATTGGGACTGAGTTTTGTTAAAATTGGCTAGGTGGTTTCAGAGGGGAGATCACCAGAGGCCATCTTGGATGAGGTACGAACATGAAAATCGCAAACTCTGGAGGGACAACCAAGAACTACTGTGCCCAAATGCAAGCCCCATCTTTGAATGCATTTTCATAGGGTCTTATTTTAAACTATTTCCCTGCTGGCAGCCATCTTAGATGAGGTACTAACATAAAAATCGCAAACTTTGAAGGGAACCATCAAAGGACTATTGCAACTAAGTTTAGTCCAATAGGCTCAGCGGTTTCAGGTGAGTATTAAAAATCTTTGAATGCCTTTCACGATGTTTTTCGTGACTATAAATCTTTGAAGACGGACGAACGACGACGCCAAGTGATGACAAAAGCTCACCCTGGCTATAGCCAGGTGAACTAGGAAAAACTTGAGAATGGAATGCCACAGCCAATAGATATAACCCAAGTCAATCTGGCATAATTGATTCCCTGTCATGGCGATTTATTTTGATTGATTGTCGTTATAATGTAGAGTGTAGTTGTTAAAAAATTGATCTAAATGCAAAAATTTAACCAAATCTAGTAATCGCAAAATACTTTGTCGTTCTCCCGCAAAAAAGTCTCCTGCGGACCTGCACCTCATCAAAGAAAGTATATTAGCTCACCAATAGTTAAAATTAAAGGTGGAGATTTATTGGACAATGTCAGAAAATTTTGGTCCAGCCCAGACGTTATGGAATTGAAACAAATCTCATCACAATCCAATGAAAATTCGGTATCAAGTCGTTCCGTCCCCAAACCAGCCCGTCCCCAAGTAGTTCCGGTCCATAGTCGATCCGTCCCCGATATATTTTTCCCATTATGAGGGTATGAATGCCCTTTATCGTTAATGCTTCTGTTCAACTATCGTTACACGTCAAATGGGTAAAAAATTTACAGTTAATCATCATAAATATATTAGCATGATTCGAAAAAAAAAATTTGGTCATTTGGCAAAACATTTTTTTGTAGAATATCAGGCAAATTTATGGTGATGGCATAAATTTTATCGTCATAAACAAATGGGTTGATAAATTTTTGTGAAGGCATAATTTCAAACATTTTATTGATATAAATATTAAAAGATATGTTAATCCTATCCCAAAAAATATACAAGACGGAATATACAGGCAAATATTATAACACATCATATATTTGTATGCAAATTTTCAGTCCATCATATTACCGTTTAAACGGCATTTGGTCTAAATTTTTACTGTTAACCGTCATAAGGGTACACCCATTCCTGCTTGGTTTAACAAAGAAGGAATATGGAGTAAATGCAAATGAGACAAAATCTCTACAAATACATGGTAAAACTAAGCAATGCAACAACGTTTTTATTATTGTTCTTCATCTTGAAGTAACTATGAGGCCTTCAACAATGGGTTTTACTCATACGTCATTTTGCACCAAAGACTGGTACTTCCGACACCACATCTCCAGTCAGTAGTACGGGTACCTACTTCATGGTTAGATTAAGGCAATTTGAACTTCATTTTCAAAGAAATTTTGTATTCAAGAGAAACATCAAAGTAACTAAAGATTTAATTAACTCATTAATAAGTCAATTATTTTTCCGATCATTTTAATTCCCTTTGATTACCCTTGTTTAAGAAAACATCCCTTTTGAATTGGCTTCTTCATATAGTATGAACTACTCAGTCTGATTAATTAATTGATTGATCAGATCATTTTTTAGAATATACAAGCAGAGTCATGCAACTTGTTGGTTTAAATAATCAAATTCGTATATGGGACCGGAACTACTTTCAAATTGGGACCGAATCTACTTGAGACCGGAACTACAGGGGACGGAACGACTGGGAAACGAAAATTCGTGCATCTTTTGGCCTATAATGGTTTAAACACAGATACACATATGCAAAATCTCTCAAATATTTCACTGGGAGATTAAATGTGTCAAGAGATACAATTAACCAAGTAAAAATATGAGAAACTCAGTAAAAACATTATTTTGACCCCTTAAAACAGCAAGAAACACTCGATCTACTGACATGCATCTGAGTTTCCAATAGAACTAATTAAGACTCACATGAGCCGGTATCGCTCACCTGGATACTGCAGGTTTTATTCATGGAATGATATCACAAGATAGTTTTATTCATGGAATGATATCACAAGATAATCACAATAATCACAAACTTTTAAGGGGGCTGTTCTGATGAACATTGGTTAAACTGTTCAAGCTGTTTTTGAAAAGATCTGATAAGATTTTATGTTAAACAATGTTCCCCATTGGTGGCCATCTTGGATGAGATAGGAACATGAAAATCTTAAATTTTAAAGGGATTAGCCGAAGGAATATTGTGATCAAATTTGGTTAAAATTGTTCATATGGTTCCAGAGGAAAAGATTTCCTATAGGGTCCAATGTTAAAATATGTTCATGCTGGAAGCCATCTTGAATAAGGTATCAAACTAAAAACCACAAACTTTGAAGGGGACAGATTATTATGTTCAAATTAATAAAAACTGTGCAAGTAGTCCCAGAGGAGAAGATCTTTAAATGCATTTCACATAGGGTCCTATGTTAAACTATGATCCCGGCTGACAGTAATCTTGAATGATTAGGAACTGAATAACTAGAGGCTCCCAGGAGCCTGTATCGCTCACCTGGCTTTCAGTTGCCACAATGAAGCTATTACATTTTAAGTTATACAGTTGAAGTTAAGTCTCTCAAACTTTGTTAGCTCAAACTCCACCAATATCTTAAACTGTATTTAAAGTCTGATCTTGTTTTACTATATTTCTTTGTTGCCCATTTTTGACAAAAATGTACTTGCTTATGACCACTTTCAACACCAGTTNACCATATTTTTAAGTTACCACATCAATATTTATTTGGAAACCAAATTTCTCTGAAATAGGAAAATGTTGAATTTTCCCGCCTTTTTGGTGGCCATTTTGAAAATGGCAGTCAACAAACAATTTTCCACACGACTTTTGAAGTCGCTACATCAAAATCCACTTGGACACCAAATTTCATTGAAATCAGACAATGTTGAATTTTCCCGCCTTTAAAAATGGTGGTCAGCAAACAATTCTTAACATCAGTTTTGAATTCACAACATCAATGTCCACTTGGAAACCAAATTTTCCTGCCTTTTTTGGCAGCCATTTTGAAATGGCGATGAACGAACAATTTTTAACATTGGTTTGACTTTGCGACATCAATACCCATTTAGAAACCAAATTCCATTAAAATTGGACAATGTTAAATTTTCCCGCCTTTTTGGCGGCCATTTTGAAAATGGGGGTCAACAAACAATTTTCAGCATCTGTTTTGAAGTCGCAACATTAATATCCACTTGGAAACCAAATTTCATTGAAATCGGACAATGTTCAATTTTCCCAACTTTTGTGGAAGCCATTTTGAAAATGGCGGTCAACGAACAATTTTTAACAATGGATTGAATTTGCAACATCAAAACCTATTTGGAAACAAATTCCATTGAAATTGGACAATGTTGAATTTTCCCGCCCTTTTTTGCGGCAATTTTGAAAATGGCAGTCAATGAACAATTTTCAGTATCTGTTTTGAGGTCGCAACATCAATATCCACTTGGAAACCAAATTTCATTGAAATCGGACAATGTTGATTTTTTCCCGCCTTTTTTTGGTGGCCATTTTGAAAATGGTAGTCAATGAACAATTTTATACACCAGTTTACATGTTGCCATAGCATGGAAAACATTTTAATCAATTTACACTAAACCTTTATCTTCTCTAGTTATGGATATAAAAGACAACTAAATATGAAAATTTGAAAATTCCATGAAAAAGGGCAACAACTCCTACAAAGATTTTTGGATTTTCTGCAAAATTTCAGGGTGGCTAGATCTTGATATGCTGAACCTTTTTTTCAATTTACACTTGACCTCTATCTGTTACACTTTTTAAAATAAAAAAATATATATACTAAGATTTACAAAATTTTACGTAAAAGGGGCAATAACTCCAACACTAGATTTCGGATTTTCTTTAAAATTGCACGGCGGGTAGATCTTAACATGCTGATTATTTTCACTCCAAATAGATTTTTGATATCTGTAACGGTTTTCAAGTTATTTGCAAAAAATGCAATTTACCCCTTTGTTCTATTTTTAGTAACAGCAGCCATGTTGCTCGGTTTTCGGAATCATCGAACACAATTTTGAAACTGTTTACCCTGGTGATCATTCAGGTCAAGTTTGGTAACAATTGGCCCAGTGGCTTCTGAGGAGAAGATTTTTTAAATTGATGACAAAAAGTATCAAATTTCTTAAATTTGACCAATAAAGGGCAAAAACTCCTATATGGGTGGTGAGATTTTCTTCAAAATTTCAAGGTGGGTAGATCTTGATATGCTGAACATTTTTGCAATTTAAAGTTGACCTCTATCTGTTATAGTTTTTGCGATAAAAAATAAAGAATATCAAAATTTTGAAATTTTCAGGGAAAAAGGCAATAACTCTTAGGACGGGTTTTCGTATTTTCTTCAAAATTGCAGGGCCGGTAGATCTTGTCATACTGATCACTTTTACCCCATCAGATTTTTGATATATGCAATGGTTTGGAGTTATTTGCCAAAAACAGCAATTTACCCCCTATGTGCTATTTTTAGTAACGGCAGCCATGTTGTTTGGTCCTCGGACTAATCGAACACAATTTTGAATCTAGATACCCTGGTGATGATTCAGGCCAAGTTTGGTTCAAACTGGCCTAGCGGTTTCAGAGGAGAAGATTTTTTAAAAAGTTTACGACGGACAGACAGACGGACGGACGGACGACGGACACCGACGGACGCCAAGTGATAGCAATAGCTCACATGGCCTTTTAGGCCAGGTGAGCTAAAAACCACAAACTCTGGAGGGCACAACCAAATTTTGATCTTATTGGCTTTAAATTGTCAAAGCTGTCCAAGAAAAGAAAGTTTTTGAATGTATTTACTATAGGTTAGAATGTTAAACTATGTTCCCTGCTGGCAGCTATCTTTGATGAGGTCCTAACAACCCAAGGACTATTTTGATCATATAAATATAATTGAAGCAGTTCCAGAGGAGAAAATTTTGAATTAATTCACCATAGGGCCCTTGGTGAAACTATGTTCCCCGCTGGCGGCCATCTTGGATGGGGTATCATCATAAAAATAACAAACTTTGAAGGGGACCACCAAAATACTATTATGCCGAAATTTAATCAGAATTGTTTACGCATTTTCAGAGTAGAAGATCTTTGAATGCATTTACCGTACAGTCCTTTGTTAAACTATGCTTCCCCTCTTGGATGGGGTATCAACATAAATTTCAGAAACTTTGAAGGGGATCACTCAAGGACTATTATATTAAAATTCAATAAAAACTGTTGATGCAGTTCCAGGGGAGAAGATTTTGGATGTAATTCACATTGGGTTCAATGTTAAACTATGTTCGCTGATGGCGGCTATCTTGGATGAAATGCGAACATGCCGAACATTTGTGAGAATTGAAGCCCATAAAAACTTTTTTGCAATTCAAACTTTACCTCTTTCTCAAAGTTTTTAAAATACAAATCAATATGTGTCAAAATCATGAAAATTTAACAAACAAGAGGCTCTCAAGAGCCTGTTTCGCTCACCTGGGCCATGGCTGACATAGAGAGATGAAAGGCATTTCCAATACGATCCAGATCTAGAGTTTAAGCTTTGTTCACTGCTAGAGGCAACCTTGGATTGGAATTTAAAATGAAGCAGAATGTATTTTTTCTAAAATTTCAGTTTTCTTGTTTGGTGTCAATGACAACTGAAAGCTCCATCATCCATTATAACCCATATCAGACCCCCATTCAAAAAAAAATTTGGGCAGGGGTTCTCCTTATAATCTATACAAGTGTAGACACAGAAACGTCTCGCCAGAATATAAACATTATCGTTTACACATGATGAACTTAATACAGAAGGTCAAGAAAATTAATGCCTGATTCAACTTTACAATAAACTTAATACTGAGAGTCTAGGTTTTTTAATTGCTGAGAAATGGACATCAATGTAAAAATTTAACAAAGTCACTGGACCATGAAATTAAGGTCAAGGTTACTTGACAGGTGTCAGACTGGCATTTATCCTTTAATATGTAACAATAAACCTAATATGGAGAGAGAGTCTAGGTTCTTTAACTGCTGAGAATTGGACATCATTATAAAAATTAACAAAGTCAATGGAGCATGAAATTAAGGTCAAGGTTACTTGAAAAGTGTCAGTGGCATATACCAATTAATATGTGACAATAAACCTAATACGGAGAGTCTAGGTTCTTTAATTGCTGAGAAATGGACATCAATGTAAAAATTCAACAGTCATTGAACATTCAACATAACCATGAAATAAAAGTCAAGGTTACTTGACAGGTGTCAGACTGGCATTTATCCTTTAATATGTAACAATAAACCTAATATGGAGAGTCTAGCTTCTTTAATTGCTGAGAAATGGACAT
>MJUU01058294.1:110566-132196 GCA_002080025.1 Modiolus philippinarum
AATTGTTGCATCCCATTTTCTTAATACTTTTTGTTAAACTTACGTTCTGTATCTTTTTTTTTTCTTGTCAACACACATAATAAAATCGACAAATTGAGTGTCTTCGGCTCAGTTATTTGACTTAAACGGCATTTTAAGAACAACAACACCATCAACAGTTTAGAGTCTTATATATTATAGACTTGAAAGCATTTCGTGCAGTTTAAGTCAGTTTTCACAAATCAAATCCAACGGATAGAAGATATATACTGAAACAAACGAAGGTTGTCAAGAAATTCATAGTTATAGTTTACTCGTGTACTCAGATATCTGAAAGCGAAATTTTCCTGCATATGCGCGAGTTTTTTTTGTGTATCACTGCGGTATATTTTTCCATGATGTAAATTCCAAGATTTCATTTTGACTTCACTATTCTGTCAAATTATATTGAGAACTTTGCAAAAGTGTTTTAAATATTAAGTCACTCCAATTTAAAAAATTCCAATGGTTGCAAATCTTGTGCTATCATTTTTGAGAATTACCAAGCAGTTTGAATAACCAATACGTACGAAATTGCAAAGAGCTGAACAAAATCATATTTGTAACTCTATATCTAATGATTTAACACAGCTGCAATTAAAAGGAAACACATGGAATTTCAAAATCCCATGGAAAGTACAGTTTTTATGGGATTTCGATATTTCTCATGGGATTTTGAATTTTTAATATGACTTTTACTACCGCCATGGGTTTTCTTTAACTTCAGTGGGAATATTTTTTCCATGGCAATACTAGTTATTCAAACTCCCATAGAAAATAGTGAAATAATGGTGAAATCCCATGGGAAAATGTATTTTCTAATATGATTACCAAAATTCTATGCTTTTTAATCGCAATAGTGTTAAAGTGTATTAACATATCAATACGGGACTTTTGAATCGTCTTTCACCCAGAAATAGCTCTATTTTTATACGTAAAAAATCAATACACCAATACATTTAGAGGGTATCAGTAATTAATGAAAACTGTTGAGCTAAGGGTGATTTATTTTTAATCGATTTGTAGCGCTTAAAGTTAATTTTTCGGCAATTGAAATTTAGTTAAAAAATTGTCATATAGAAAAAATTATAAATGCACTTCAATTTCATAAATAGTTTTTTTTATGTGGTATATATTTACTTCAATGGGCTTAGAAATCCGGTATTCCTATTAACTGGTATCCGAGGTGATAGTTTTCGCCCCCAATTGCACGAGAGTTCCTATCTCAAAAGTCCCGTATTTTGGCTGAATTTCTGGCTTTTCTATTTAGATCCTTTTGGTTATTTGTTCTCTACCAGCTTTTACACGTTTTTCGATTCAAGGACTTCCAAATGATTTAGTTTGATCTGCACTGATGAGAAATAGGTTGTCGAGGTGCGCATATATGCAGAAAAAAATAACAGGAACTTCAGTATTGTGTTATTAACTACTAGTAACTAATTTGAATTTCGCCAGTCTCATGAAATTTTTCAAATAATTAACAATTATGCGCATGGTAGCTGTCAAAGATTTGCGATAACTGGAATTACAAATTTAAATTGGAATCAATTCTTTTGAATACCACACTCACTTGCCTTATGTGACTGACATGTTATGTGATTTTACATTTGAGAGTGTAAACATTTTTTTTATGTATTCAAAATAATTGTAACTTCTTTGTATTTTATAAGTTGTAGAATTGGTGGTAATAGACAAATCTGAGTTCGGTCCATCATTTAAAACTCGAAGGCTAAAAATGTTCATTTGTAAAGCGTTTGGAATCGTTTAATATTGTCAAAATACGCATTTGCTTTCCTACATTTAAAAAGCTGTTACTTTCATTGATATCATTTTCATTTGTTTTGAGAACACCCAAGTAAAGTATGGTAAATTTTGGGAGTACAGTAACCAACTATAGCATTAATCAGGGTCAACTTTAGCCCACTACACAATAAACTATAGCATATAAATTACATTTTAGGCATCAATCGTTCATTAAGCTCTTTGTTTGCACAATATTGACCATTTATTTACATTCTTAAAATGTTATAGTTGGCCATATCTTTTTTGGTATACTAGTAGTTGGCTCTATCTTTTTTGATTAAGTTCAAGATTTGGCACGATTTTTACAGATAATATCTGTGACACGCCATTAGGTCTACCTTCTCTCGTTATATACATCTTCTTCTCCGTATTTAGCCCGGTAGTCCCCTAGTCGAAGGCCATATAGGCCGAAACGTTGGGCAGTCTTCCCTCCCTCTCTTTCCATTTTTGTCATTTTTTTGTTTTTTAATTGGTACATTTTGTGTTTTTTATCTTTTAATCGTGGCCAACTATACCGTTATTTACCGTTAATTTGTGGCCATCGCACAACATATTTATATTTTTATATTTACATTATTGTACCCTTTTCACAAATCGAATATTAAAATAGCCGTTTGGTGGTGATTAGCAAACGAAATACGAAGTTTTATGTCCGATCGCACTATCTGAAAATTCATCATAGTAAACTATCGCTCCTCTTGACTTTTCATGCAAGAAAACTGTAGCCATCGTGCAAGTAAACTTTCGCTCTCAAGACAGAACCCTTTCGCATTTATAGGATTTTCAGTTGTAACGATATTATGCGGAGTGACAACGATGTACTTAAGTTGCTAAATGCGAAAGACATGTTTTGTAAAAAGAACAGATGTTTTAATAATGATATTATTACATAAAATCTTGGGTAGCTAAATTGCCTTTAAAATATGTAAAATTTGAAATTATTCTAATATAAAGGTATTTAGTAGTCATGATAATGCTTATGACTTATATATTTCAACGTTAAATACTAATTTCTGTTAGAAAAAAAATGTATTTTTAACCTAAATGTCACATTTTTCGTCTAACGCATTGTTTGTTTTCCCATAATACATCTGAAACACACAAGTCAATTTCGCAGGGAATGCAAGTCAACCGTTTTTCCCTTTCGCACTTTCATGATAATGAACTTTATGTAAACCGTTTACACAATGAAGGTGGTTAAAATGATTCTCTGTGTGAGATAAAAAATACAAAAATTGATACATTATATAACTACATGTATACACCGACAAACAAATAACGGAGCAAAAACAGAGAAAGAGAAAATTGAAAAATCAAAATTCAAATATAAAACCACGGTAATTTGTATTCAACACATAAAAGGGTAATAACAAAATTACCGAACAGAATTGTCAAAAGCCGAAATCCAAAGGGCAAAAAACAAAGCAGGTACAAATATTACTGCAATTGTCCTGACTTGGTTTAGGTATTTCAAAAGAAATGGTGGGTTTACCCAGTTTTATTGCGAGCCAAACTTTCTCTTCCATTGCGGTATTGTCCAGTAGCATTTGCTATTGAAAGGTCATAGATCGTGAACAGAAATGTTCATCCCAGTGATAACTTCTAAATGTATATATGTTTTATTGTTTAATTGTTTGTATTTTTTGTATATGTATGCTGTCAACCGGCAAGGGTAAAAAGTAGCATTAATAAACATATTCTAAATACTGAAAAATTAATCATCATACTGCAAATCTTTCAACAAGGGACTGATATCTATTAAAGAACGTTTTTAATCATTGTATGAGACGGAATTTTTCAAACCCTTGATTAATAAGGCAATACAACATGACAAAGACAAAAAAAATAAACAAAAAAGCACAAGAACGCCATAAAACTGAAGTACTAGCAGTGTGAAGCCCTACAATATATGGAGGTATCTTTAGTTGGTCTTGACGTGTAAGCTCTACTCTACGCGTGTTACCCATCACATCGCCATTGAAAAGTCTTGTTTTGTCATAGTGGGTGTTTTTGGGTTCGGTAATACACTCTAGTTCTATTCATCAGCCAGTTTGATATTAAAAGATGTCTGCCCTCATAGGTGTCATAGAAACATTGTAACGATCGATATGGTGAAGACCGTTAAACGTCTGTAGTGACAATTGCAACATGTTCTGTTTAATAAATCCTTCTGATATCCTTTGTCATTCTTAGTTTTTGTTTTTTTTTAATTTTTGCTTATTTTACCTTTTAATAGTGGCCTACTATAAAATTTGTATTTTTGTTCATCATGTAAATTTATGCCCATTTCACAACTTTTATTTCTAAATGTTTAAGAAATGGTTTACAAACTACAGGCACAACAATGGCTAAAAAGGTGTAAAAATGTAGACGACATATGCCGGGATGTGTCAAACACTACTGTGCACAAACGATAAGTTCACTACTGGAAAGTCAAAGTCATCACACTTGTGTTGAAGTCTTGTTTTCAGACGTCCAATATAAAGGTTTAGACAAATCCAGGTATGATGCTGATTGATATATTTTTTTAATGCAGTTTACTATTTTATTGCCTTTAAACATATATATGTATGTGACCTGGGACTAATATAACATATATATATTAGTCCCAGATATGACATAATAAAATTTTAAACAATAAAGAACAAAATACAAAAAATATATTAACACATATCTAACAATGTTTAATATGTTATTTTTCATCATCAAGAGTTCTGCAAAAATGAGTAACACTCATACATCATTATGATAAGATAAGAACGGCCCATGGTAACGAATAAATTGCTAGATGTCGAACTACGCTACATATCTGTGTCTTTCGGGAACGGATGCTGGATCGCCAACAAGCCTAAAAACATCATCTATTACAAGCCTAAAAACATCATCTATTACAAACACTGTCATCCGTTGTCCAGCAAAGGGACCAAGACAATACAGCATGTAAACGATCAAAATAAAATCAGTAGACGAATATCCAGTAGGATCCAGAATCCTACTAGTGCAAATTGGAATTCTAATTTCTACTGGAACAAATTAGAATTCTGATTTATACTGGATTTAATTCAGTACATATTGGAATTCCAATTTCTACTGGGACAAATGAGAATTCCAATTTGTACTGGATTTTATCCAGTATTAATTGGAATTCCAATTTTTCCTAGGAGAAATTGAGATATCCTGATTTCTGGATCGTACTAACTTAAATCGATAAAAACAGTAATGGATAAGAAAAACATCAGTAACATGTCCCTTCTACTGTTTTGGTCATCATTTAATTAAAACATTAATTTCAAAAGAATAACATTTATTGTTTAATTTCAAATAAGATATATATCTTTTGCTTCGAACTCTCAAACCATTGAGCACAGTTAACGTTCGAACTTCTGATCACTAGTTTTCATAAGATAAGTTTCAATATGGAAGAACATACGGAGGTATTTTACAAAAAAAAAAAATTAAAACATGATTTTTCTTAAAGATGGCATACTTAAATACTACTATTCTGATACTGATCCTGTTGATTTTAAGTGTTTTAATGTTGTAGATACTGAACTCTACCTGAAATTTCACACGTTCAGTCATGTTAAAACAAATCGTTCATTGATAGATGGCAGTATAACAGCCACATGTTGTAACTGCATTATCAAACGCAATAAAATGCGATGTTCTTATTGTAAATCGAAAATTTCCTGCTCTACCAAATGTCCCAGAAATCCACCAATTGTTGCAAAAAAAAATGGACAGTTGAATTAAACTGTTGTGAAAAACATACTTATTATAATAAATTCAAAAACCCTTTTCAGCTTTGAATTATAGTAATATCCAGAATCCTCCTGAACAAAATATCCAGTATTATTCTGGATCATACCAAAAATTAAGTAGGATTCAGAATCCTCCTAGTACAATTCAGGATATCTCAATTTCTCGTAGGAGAAATTGGAATTCCAATTTAAAATGGATTAAATCCAGTACAAATTGGAATTCTAATTTGTCCCAGTAGAAATTAGAATTCCAATTTGTACTAGGAGGATTCCGGATCCTGCTGGATTCCAATTTATACTGTAACATATGCACAGATTATTGATATTTGTTTGACATTTAAGAAAAAAAAAGAAAGCCAAAATGTTAAATTTTGACGATGCATTCTATAAGAAATTCTCATTTGAACAAGTGTAACAGTTTAAAGTATCCACCGTGAAAAAAGTTCCAAAGGAACACATTTCTTTGCTCACCTTGTGAAAGAATCTCTCCAGGCGGAATAAATCTCATAGATATACCAATAACATTTGTTCCATTTTGAACTCATTTCACAGGATACTATTTCCGCTTACACAAGTAGCCCATAACTAATAAATCAAAGAAAGCAAGTACCGGGTTTTACGAATTACACTTCACAGAGACAAATAGATCGTGAATTAACAAATGAGAGGATATGATATAACGTACACAGAACCTTAAACATACAAGGTAGGTAAGTGGAACAATGCTTTTGTCATTATTCTTCATCTTTAAGCATGAAACCTTCAACAATTAGCAAATACTAATACTCATAAATGTTGACCATGTTTTTCAACTATTAGATCGAACAACTAAATCACGATCATTATACAGTAATGTAAATGTGGAAAACAAATAACAAAATATAGAAAACATAAAAAAAATATGAGTGAAAGTATGGTAGAACTTGCAAAGAATTTGTAAAACAAATTAAAAAAAAAACAAAATTGAAAAAAAAAACATAGGTATACCAAGTATATTGTTGATCAGAGTTCAGGAGTTTTATCGTGATACTTTTTGTACATCTGAAGCCAGCACAATAAAGGCAACTACTAATGTGGAAAGTTTGATGACCCTTTTCATTGTGAACATGCCTTCGTAAATTATACTGAAATTTCTCACCTATTTGTCTTCTGGCTACTAAACAGGCTGAAGTATCCATTACTGCAATCAAAAATTATTTTGTTTTAATGGTCGTATAACATGAACAACACATACGTAACTATGCATAACTAGTATGTATATATGTAAATTGTACCCTAGACAATTCAGTTCCCTGTACCTGTATAAAATAGCCATAACAACATTTAAATATACAGCAAATTGTCACTCTTCTACACAGTTTCATCTGGCTGATTACGGGCAGCCACGAGTCCATTATTTGATATAGGATTTGTACGAATGACATGATTTACCGCGGAATGAATATAGATGATGGTACATGTAAAAAAATTACAAGTCTAAAAAAATAATGATTTTGATGTTTCAAACTTTCAAATTTTTTAAAAATCAATTTTAATGTCTTTCATCATCATATACCTGAAGTTTTCAGTTTAAAAAATGGTTGTAATATATACATGAATGTTTTGGAGCAAATTTAGAATCGATTTTTAATTGGATGCCTTGAAGGAGTTGAAAAGGCATGCTTGAAATAATAAATCCTTTAATGTAATCACCATGTTGCAATTTATAATAAAGTTTAATTCCATCTTTATTATCGGTTCAAAATATAATTGTGATAATATATATATATATATATATAGTGTAAACATATGTACAGCTAGAAAACACGAGGGGACTTTATAAACATAAGTGGATGATATAAATCGGATAATGGTTTTTATGAAATAAAAACGATACGCTAGGCTATGGAATAGCCTTGGATAGAAAATTGCGTGCTTGATTGACAAGGGTGTGGTGGCTTATGATGTATTTGTATACTCAAATCAATGCTTGAAGTAAGCCTTGTAATTTCTTCTATTGGTCTGCACATGTGATAAAACAGTCACTGATTCGATCAAACCTCTCATTTTTTGCCAACAGCAACACAAAGTAGTTTCTTGCTTTTCTTTGTTTGTTTGTTTGTTTGTTTGTTTTTTTTGTTTTTTGTTTTTTTTTTGTTTTTGCATTCTCCTAGGGTGTTGCTTCTTTTTTTATCTTTTATCCCTCAACAGAGACAAACTTTATTAACTAAAATGTATACATGTATTGAAGCAGTGCATTTAAATATGTTAATGCTTTTCAGCAATTTGAGCATTTAATACTTCAACTATGGCTTCAGGTTTCACAGACAATCCTTACAACCAATGTAACTGGGGGGTTTGCAGCATGCTATGACCACAACATGTTGACAACAAATAAATATGCACCTTGTTAGTACTTGCTTAATTTAATGTAATTGATACAATAAACCTTTTACAGCACACACAAATATACACCGGTAGCTCTTTATTCTTCCGCAAAAAAAATCCGCAATTCTATCTCTTTCCACCATTCGTTCTCCATTGCCTAAGTATCTCAACAAACTACAATCACGCTTTGTTTAACCCAATTGAAAAGTCTTTTATAGTATTTATATATTATTGATTATTGCACAATACCTAACTTCTGGTTTTAAATTTATACATTACTGTTCTTATTCTTTTTATCATATCTATATTTATAAATCTGGCTAAGCGATATTGCAATACCAATCCCATCATCCTCCACAAACCTTTCCCAGTACCACCTATAGTAAATGTTTATAATACTTTTCAACTTCCACAAGGAAACAGAAAAATTAAACCCCGCCCCGTTTTATCAGGACGAAACTAAACAAAGTGATTTTTTTTATCGCCTAACGGGTATAAAATTTATAGCGTGACTTTGTTCCACACATTTCCGGCGGATTTATTCATAATCATATAAGCGTTTGAGAGCACGAATTTAAGGTCCCCTTATATGCTACAAATGTCACAGGCAACAAGAAATAGGACTTGCTTTTCCATTATTCACAGGCATTGACACTGTCAGCTTTTATGTTTTGTGATCTGCCCTCACTAGAACATACATATCCATTTTGNCATTTTGATTTTCGAGAATCTGAAATTCCTATTGGTCAATAGTCTTCTGCGCATGCGTTCTCCTCACTGCGCAAACGTACTACACACATCCCCCAAGAACTATCTATATAGCTAGGCTATTCCATAGCCTAGCTAATAAATACACGAAGATTATCAAAACAAAGTGATTTTCTTTTATCGCCTAACGGGTATAAAATTTATAGCGTGACTTTGTTCCACACATTTCCGGCGGATTTATTCATTTGAGAGCACGAATTTAAGGTCCCCTTACAAATGTCACAGGCAACAAGAAATAGGACTTCCTTTCCATTATTCACAGGCATTGACACTGTCAGCTTTTATGTTTTGTGATCTGCCCTCACTAGAACATACATATCCATTTTGTACACAATTGCTTCACAATCTAAATATTGCAAACTCCCATGAAAAATGCAACACTTTTGAAATTTCAATATAAGACGGCCTATAATTTGACGCTTGCGTCAATAATTTTCTTGTTATATCTCGACGTATGTGTTGCCCTTGCGATAAGAAAAAAAGTTCGTTCGATTGCATATTTATCATCAAATTCAAGTATAGAAATTGTCGTTCTTGGAAAGCTAAAAATGCATTTATATAAATCAAAATAAGCAAGAAAATAAATGAAAATAACAAAATGTAAATGTTAATAAAATGTAAATGTTAATAAAATTGGTTCCCATTGGAATCTCCATTATCTGTTGCATAACTCAGTCTCCAAATTCGTCGGAAATGTTGTCCATAAAAATTCCATCATCTTCAGTTCGTCATTTTTGTTTTTTAATATGGTTTGTCTTTTCATGCTACTAAAATGTGTATCTGCATTATCCATTTTAATGCAGATTCATTTATGTGTCCGATCAGAAATTACTTAAGTTTATTGTGTGGCAGAGAGGTATAAAGAGTAGAAACATCAAAAATTTTACTGCTACGGTAACGGGTAAGACTGTTATAGGATAGCTTTTTAGGAGATCTTTGATTTTTTTTTTTACAAAATCCACCTCTGATTTACGACGCTCGTGAACGAGGCTTTATTCCGGTGGCATTTTAATCCAGTCTATTCTTAGCTGATTTTGGCTTTTCTATTTATATTCTATTGGTAATTTGTTCTCTACCAGCTTTTACACACATTTCCAAATGTTTTGATTTGGTCTGCACTGAAGAGACAGGAGTTGTCGATTCTATATTTACACAATTATAGTAAATGACATTGAAGGCAATATCGCAAAATTTGGACTGTCCAAGGGTTGTGATATGGACCATGGAAACTGATATGGCCCGAGCCGAAGGCGAGGGTCATATCTGTTTCCTGGTCCATATCACAACCCGAGGGCAGCCCAAATTTTGTGATATTGTCTTTTATGTCGTTTACTATTGTGTGTATTGCATTGAAGAAATATTAATCTTTATTATACAACAAAAACGCACTGACCTGATGCTTTATTAAAAAAAACAAAAATGTCATTACAATAAACAAATGATGAATAAAAAAGGACATACATTAAAGCCGCAGCTACCTTAATGTCAAAAGTGGCTTCCTTTTCAGCTACAGTGTTTAAAAAATTAACCAAAAAAAAATAGATTCATTTTTTTGAAATCAGGTCTCTATACTTCAAATTGTTTTTTCATTTAATTGACTTTAAATCGTTAGTTTTTAAACATTTGTAAAATAATGTTACTGTATTTGATCAAAAACATTGACATTGGATGTTAAAATTGTTGTTTGTTGTTATATGTTCATTAACGTAAAAGTTAAAATGCGTATTATGAAATTAAAGTCATCTCAAATCCCGCGGTCCGAATTCCAGCCGATATTGACCGTCAATATCAGAAAATCGGACCAGCGCTTCCCATACTCCAGAATTATACATGTCAGCTGATCAGTATTAAACCAATGAAATGTCAGAATTTGTAACTGATATGCAATAAAACTTCGGTATTTAGTTATTCAGATAAAGTAGTAGGATGTAGCAGTGCATCTGGAATACAATGTACCCCGCAATGAATCTCTATTTGAATGGTTTCTTATGAAGTTTAAGTATTAGTAAATATACAGAAGTTGGCTGTTTTTATCATCCACTTTGATACGGAAGGATTCTTACACAGAATTGTGATAATTTCATCCCATGAAATTCAAGAAGAAACCAGTGTTTGGAGCTTGAAGTGCACATTTTATAAATCAAACATTTGTATCAATTATTTCAAATATTATCAACATATATTATATAAGTGACCAAATGTGACACTGACTTCCAAATCTATAGGTAACAAGAATAATATTATGAATGTCAATTTTTATATCTGATCTGCATTGAAGAGACAAAAGTTGTCGAAATAGCAATATGCATAAACCAAATTCACGGTAACTTCGGTATTTTTTTTTTATTTTCCATAAAGCGGTTATAACCAAAAAGAATAAAAAAAATCTTGTGTCCACTTTGGTGCATTTACATACTTTTCTCCTTCCAAAGAGAGTTCTTCCTCAATTATTGTCAATCAGAGCTACACTAGAACTAGAATAGTGTTTCGAGATGAGCTGGAGGTACACAATTTTTAATTATTATCTTTATTAATGCAAAACAAACCATATTAGGGATATAGGCATACAAAACCAGCAAAAAACAAAAAACATGAATTCAACTTAAGTTCATTACAAAATTAATAAGATGTCATTTTATTTAATCCTCTCTCCACAGTTCTAATGAGTGTTTCATAAAGGATTCAACTGCTTTAATGTTTTAGGTGTTTCAGGGTTTTGAAGCCTTTTTATTGTATTTACTTCTGATGTATGGTATAAAATATTATCATTCTGCTTTTTGAAATAAAAGAAAAGTTATTTCCTCATTTTTTATTCAATGTACCATGAAGAAAGAAATGACATTCATCATCAATTTTCGCAATAATGACGCAATCTATTTTCTCTTGATATTTTCGTATATCTATCCGTTTCAATATATTATGGTCACTAATTCTAAATTTTGTTATAAATTTATTCTTAAATTCAAAATTTGGGTGATAAAGATAGTATCGATATCAGTTTTAATGATTTTGTATAAATGAAATTTTCTTTTTTCATCAAGATTGTTAATTTTATGTTTGATCAATTGTATCTGTCTAACGTAATTGTTTTCTGTGTCTAACGTCTTTGTTTTCTGTGTCCTCGTTTTGGCCATGTCTTTGGACTTCGATTTTTGTAAATTCCACTCATTTGTTCCTTCAGTATGCTATTGCCTTTGTTTGATCATAATTCATATGCTGTTGTTTTAACCACTTTAAATAGTTTCAAAGAATTGTCAGTATCATGTTTTTCTTTTCTATGTTTTCTAGTTCTTTTGATTCAATATCAATATCTAAACATATATATTTGGCATATATATACTAAGTGTATGTATCGTCCACATGATTGTCTACTTCTGTCTTTTGGTCTGTAATATATATAAAATTTCTGAGAAAAATCGGTTTTACTTATAAGTTTCAAATAGATTGCAAGCAATCTTAGTCGAAACTTCCAGTAAAACGATTCGGAAAAGAATTTATGGGAAATAATACTTTTCTTGCTCTCTTTCACAGCTATTTCCCAGATTTCAATTATTTTTATCATTTATTCCATAAACTTATATTCTGTAACATTTTCAATGCATTCATTTTTATATGTTACAAAGTTTCAACTTTTTTGTATTATTTTCAATCATAGATTTTTATTTTGTTCATATTAGCCATTAGTATTACCATTTATCAAAATAACAGGCTAAATTATTTAAAAGGTTTGAAGACCACATTTTTTTCAGATATGATAATCGGGTCTTCAGCAAACAGCATACTGCTTAGTGTGTGTTGTGATAGACATGTCGGAAAACAATCACTTTAATTAAACTTATATTGGGAAGGTCATTAATAGATATAATAATGTAGAGCTTTTCGAATCTCATGACGTACTACTTTCTTGGTTTGAAATTATTTTGAGCTAATAAGCTTTAAAAGGCTCTCGGTAATAATAAACTGTGATTTTATGATATTGCACAACTTATGCTCTACTGTTACATCTAGGCAGATGCATGCCAGTGAAGTGCCTATTATTTAACATTGATCTTTCTAGCAGTCCAGAAATTTATCATAAGTAGCAAAAGATTCACATCTTAGATTCACTTATACTCTATTTACTTTTTGTACTCATATACCTAGCACATATAGTAATTCTGTTCTCTATTCTTCGAGTTAATTCATGAAATAAACGACTGCATTTAAGGGAGACGAATTCATATAAGTTTTTCGAAACTTGTTTTCGAATCCCATTAATTAATTGACTTTGTAATATGTATGTGTATTTATATATTTGTGCTTTGTATTATTTGTAACAATTAATTAATAAAATATGTTTACACTAACATTGATCTCAGTTCCATGGTTCATTGACTTTGTTAATTTTTTACAATTAATGTTATTTCTCTGTAACAAGAACACCTACAGCCACCATATTTGCTCCTATTATTAAAAATGGCAGATGCATGCTAGTCTGTTAACCGTCATGTAGGGATGTTCTCAATTTTTCTGTCTGTTATAATTTTCGCATTCTCTGTAAGCTTAACACCTAGAGGCAAAATATATGGCCTGATGTAAAATATGTTGCCCTGGTCTTAATATGCACACTCAGGCGAGACATTTCTATAAAGTTTTATTTGATCATTCAATTTGGTATGTTGGTTTTTGAAAAAAGACAACTTTTGGTGTTTTCTTAAAAGTCCAAAAATGAAACTTCTGAAAGGATCTGAATTCTTGATTTTCATTTTGATGACCTGAAGGTTCATCATTGTAGTGGTTTATTTCTTACGAAAATGGATTAATGGTTGTTTCTGAGGAATAATCTTTTCTATATCAGGAGAATTTCATTAATTTCTTCTTAGGGTTGTAATATTGGTCGTTGTTCGAAATAAAAAAAACGCTCTTCCATTCACATTGTAATAGCCCATTGTGTCTTATCAATTATAATAATAGAATGAAAAATGTAGGTTAATATTGAAATTGACAGAGGTGAAAAAATAGATCAATTTTAAATTTAGTAAGTACATTTTCTAAAAATAAAATGATACTTATTTAGATATACTTTTGAAACATACGTTGTCAATTGTTTGAAAACACGGAAATTCTGCCGTGTGAATTTATTTCAAGTTTAGTATTTCCGCAATTAATACATGCCATCTAAAATGATACCAAGTCCGGCTGTCCGGAGTTCCTCGTGTTTTTCACATTGGTCTTTTGTCTTATTTTTGTTTCCTGTGTAGTTCTCAAGCAAATTGTAGCATGTAATTGTAATTTTCAGCCATTGTTCAGCAAGTTAAGAGTAAACAGTAAACAATATTTGTTTGTCTCTTGCGACATTGACTGGGGTTCATGAAGTTGCCTTTAATACCATATGAACTTCATTGCCGTAAGTGAATCATATATAGCTCTGCTCAGCAAAGCTAAGCATTTTTTTCTAGGACTGGTTAATCTTCCGTAGCCATTTCCAATATGCATATTGGTGATAATTGCTACTATTAAATGTTAAGAAAACCTCTGTTTTTCTACCAAAAATGTAGTTTGTTTAACAAATTAAAACAATGACGGAGGCTTCTTAAGATTACCGCGAGCTGAAGGTCTCATGGCATCTTCAAGACAAAATACAGCAATAAAAGTGATGTTCAATTACTTGGTTTTACTACATGTTTTTATAGAGATTTTTTTCTCATGGACATTTACTTCAAATCCTTTCGTTGTTTACTCAGTAAAGTTTCTTTGGCATCAGTAGACGTCCGGCCATTTGTCAAATGACACATAATGAATGTTGGATATCGTTTTTTGTGGTATATCTTAATTGTATAAGTCAGCGGCAGTTCTACAGTAGTTCTGATACCTCTCACTGTTTCTTTGGCCATTACGTCACATACTATATCGCGTGGTTCGTCTGAAAGAGAAAACAAGAGAAAAATAGCCACTCGACTACTGCAATTCCGGTATTTCTTAGTGCATCACCATGATTTGATTAAATACCTCCATGAATACACACACTTGGATACACAGACATTTACAACTACTTACAACTACATGTATCTTACAGTAATAACTACTGCACAAAAACAAGAGACAATTAATTTTACTCTACCCAAATCAGAGACGATTAAACTGCACACAAACCAAAGAAATTATACTGCATACAGAGAAGACTGCCACAAACTAGACAATTACACTAACTCATAGCCAAGTTTGGAAGACTTAAAGCCCATTTCTAGGAATTTTCTGTGTGGATGCGTCGAGTTTTAATTGAAACTGTCTTTCAAGTCTGAAAGTATTCATCGAAATTCCATATTCATGAATCGGACTAAATCATATGACATATTCATATACATATGGTCAAAAGGAAGATAATTCAGTAAGATATTAAAATTCTGTAATGATGTTGCAACAGTATCTAATTTTTTCTCGCGGTTGATTCTTGTGATAAATTTCATGGTTTCACAATGTGCATCACTGACGACAACCCGGATATAGCTACTAATCAAGTGAGTACAAATGTGCAATCAAGGTAAGAAAATATGAGTGGTCGTTCGAATGTCATTGGCGTAATATTCTATCGCGTAGATAAAAATAACGCGTGACGTGTCATATCCTTATAATAACGCGTTATTTATTCAGTTTATCGCGTGAACATGGTGAATACACCAAACTATCGCGTTATTGAATAAAACTAACGCTTTATAGTAGTAAAGCACAAATAACGCTATAGCTTGTCTTAATAACGCGTTATTTTGGTAAATTAACGGGCCCAAATTAACGCGTCATTTTTCTCTGTCACTGGTTGATTGGCCATTCATGTCATTGGCACGTTAATAAAAATAAATAACACGTTATTTTGCAAAAATATTGCGTTATTTGGTGAATCTATCGCGTTATTTGCAAGAATCACTATCATGAAAGTGCGGATGGGAAAAACGGTTGACTTGCATTCTCAGTAAAGTCTAAATTTTTTGTCGTCTGATATATCTGGATTTTTCTCGATTAAAACGGTATTTTTTACATTATTCAAGATATAATTGTTGCATCCCATTTTCTTTATACTTCTTGTTATTCATACGTTCTGTATCTTCAACACACATAATAAAATCGACAAATTGAGTGTCTTCGGGTCTGTTATTTTACTTAAACGCCATTTTAAAAACAACGACACCATCAACAGTTTAAAATCTTATTTATTATAGACTTGAAAGCATTTCGTGCAGCTTGAGTCATTTTGAACACAACAAATCTAATGAATACTTGAAAAGATATATACTGAAACAAACGAATGTGGTCAAGAACTTCATCTTTATAGTTAACTCGTGTACTCTAATACGCGGTGGTAAAGGGGGATCCTCAACACGAAAGAACGTGCTTAAAAATTATCGAAAACGAATCACGAGTGATAAAAATGTCCAATCACGAAACACGGAAAATTGATGCTCGTAGTTTGCCGAAAACTTGATCCTATCTAAAGTTTTTTTACCTGAAAGCTCTTAAAATCAATGAAAATCTATGAAATTTTGATCTGTAATACCTTCATGTACCGTTACAATCCTAATTGTAACAATTTAAGTCCCCATTTTTTACAGGAAATTAAACACGCACGAAGTATAAAATATCCAAAACGAATCACAAGCTCAAAATATGGACAAAAACGAGGCACGTGGAATTATGCCGACACGAAAACACGAGGAATAAAAACACAAAACACGAAAACACGAATTTATAAAACGCTAAAAACGTTGCACGAAAAATAACCCTTTACCACCCTCTAATACCTGAAAGCAAAATTTTCTTGCATATGTGCGACAGTTTTTTTTTGTGTATCAATGCTGTATTTTTTCCATGATGTAAGTTCCAAGATTTCATTTTGACTATACTATTCTGTCAAATTATATTGAGAACTTTGCAAAAGTCTTTTAAATATTAACTCATTCCAATTTAAATTTTTCAATTCCGATTATTGTAAATCTTGTGCCACCAATTTTCAGAATTACAAAGCAGTTTAAATATCAAAAATGTACGAAATCGCAACTAACTGAACAAAATCATATTTGTTACTCGATTTAACACAGCACCAATTGAAAAAAAAGGAATGTCAAAATCCCATGGAAAATACAGTTCCTCATGGGATTTCACTATTTCTCATGGGATTTTGAAATATTTTTATTACTGCCACGGGATTCCTTTAACTTCAATGGGAATATTTTTTCCCATGGCAATAATTCAAAATCCCATGGGAAAATCCATTTTCTAATAGGATTATCATATTCACATGCTTTTTAAATTGCAATAGTGTGAAAGTGTATTAACATATCAACTACCTTTTTTGAATTTCGCAAGTCTCATGAATTAATACTAACTGGTAGGTGTCAAAAGTGGTGGTACAAAATTTGCAATCATGGTATTGCAAATTTAAATTGGAATGAGTTTATTATTGAATAACTTTTTACATTAAGTTTTATTATTATCACTTTTCATTATATATTTTTTAAAAGTTACGTTCGATCCCAACATTCATGTAAAGTCTGATTGAATTTGCTACAGACGTTTAAGAGCAGGTGATCAGAATGAAATTTTCCCATAGGTCCGACATTTTTTTTACTGTTATGAGTAGTTTTTGTAAAGTACTTCCCACGCATCATTCATGTAATGATAGGCGAATTTTCTTCCGTGGTTTCAGAAGAGATGAGGAAAATGTGAAAAAGACAAACGACGGAAGCCAAAGTGATAACAATAGCTTGCACTAACCCTTTGGGTCAGAAATGAGATTTGAACGATTACAAATGTCAATGACCAAAGAAACAAAACATTTGTCAAGTAACGGTATTTTTAGCATTCTTTTCGTAGTTGGATTTAAAAAAAAAAGAAAAAAAGCAAGCAAACAAACAAACAAACAAACAAAATAAATAAATAAAATAATAAACGGTGACCATATACTTTTTACACGTGAATTTTATTCCTCTGTGATACATCGATAACAGTGCTAAAAAAATACAAAAAAAACATTTTTTAAATTAAGTTTTGGCACACCATTATATAAGTTACGGATGATCCGACAGTGAGATGAAAAAAAATCAATACTTTAAAAAATTTATACGTTTTTTTCTTGGGAACATACTTGTAAAATCATTTTTGGTTTTCAAAAACTCCTGAAAAAGAATCAATCTAATAACTACAGCCAAACTCACTTTTCCTTATGTGACGGACATTTGACAGTTTAACATTTTTTGTATTCAAAATAATTGTAGTTTCTTTATATTTTATAAGAAATTGGCGGTAATAGAGAGATCTGAAAATAAGTCTGGTCCATCAATGAACAACTCAAAGAATAAAATGTTTCATTTGTATAGCGTAGAAATGCATTGCAAAAGTTTGGAATCGTTTAACATTTTCAGAGTCTGCAATTGTTTTCCGAACATGTTGAAATCAGAGTCAACTTTAGCCCAAAGTAGCCGTTTGGTGGCAAACGAAATATAAAGTTTTATGTCTAATCGCCCTATTATTAAAATTCATCATGGTAAACTATCCCTCCTCTTGAACTGTAGCCCTCATGTAGGTAAACTTTCGCTCTTAAGACTGAATCGTATCGCATTTACTTGAATCGATATGATGCGGCTTGACAATGACATGTTTTGTAAAAAAGAACAGATGTTTTAATAATGAAAGTATTACCTAAAATCATAGGTAGCTTAAATGCCTTTAAAACACCGGTATGTCAAATTTTAAATTATTCTAATGTAAAAGGTGTTTTGTAAGCATAATAATGCATATGACTGATATATTTCAACATTAAATACTAATTTCTGTTAGAAAAAAATTGTATTTTTTACCTAAATGCCACATTTTTCGTCTAACTCATTGTTTGTTTTCCCATAATACATCTTGAACACACAAGTAAATTTCGCAGGGAATGCAAGTCAACCGTTTTCCCCTTTCGCACTTTCATGATAGTCATGGCGATGGTTTCAAAAACGAACGCGTTAATATGCATATTTAACGCGTTAAGTTATCATTATTAACGCGATAATTTTGCAATAATCATTGCATTCCATTGGGAAGCAAAATTACCAGAGATCACGAAGACCGAGATAGATTTTCGGAAAAAAAAATAAGCCAGACATCTGACTTTTGCTTCAGACCGGAAACATCCGATGTTTTGACAATGGAAAAACCCGAAGAAATATAAACTTCAGATTATCTAAATAGTATTATCACAAGGCTGTTTCTGTTGCACTTTCCTATTTGCATAGGACTCAAATCCCGGCGAAAAATGCAAAAGAGCTGACAATAATCATCTGCCAATACTGAGAAAACAGTATTATTTGAAGTTTTGGCAAAAGAAGGAAAATGGCCGGAGTTCTTGGAGATCGGGAGACGGCTACTCATTAGAAAATGTCATCTTTCATCTACAATGATAGCAAAATCATGTTTACTAGCAATGATAGCTCTTCTGCTGGGAAAATATCACATTGCACACGTTTTTAATTTGTTCATCAAAGGTCTTGAACAAACGAACAATCGAAAAATCACCAGAAACCTATTTACTCTGACCAACTTTTCTCTGTCGATTTATGCATAAATTGGTAATTAGTTACCATATAATGACAGAGAGTTTTATTCCAATTTGATTTCATTTTTTGCACAAAGCGCGATGGTGTACAGCGAATTGCATTCCAATTTAACTTCACACAAAGCGCGAAAACGAAAACCATGTGGTGTACAGCGAATTGCCAACTTTATTTTGTGCACGGCATATTGACCCCCACTGTACTGCGAATTGACTTGATAAATAATTTTCCTATCAATTTGAACAAACAATCACTGCCATTTTACAAGACAAGACAATATTAGACCCAGACACACTGAGGTATACGAGAGGATACATGTTTTGTAAATAATTAATATACAAGTTTAGTTTACTTAAGATATTAAGAACCCGCCAATGTCGAATCAAATACATGTAGATTTTACGCAGTAACTGAGCAGTGAGTTCGAATTTTAATCAAAAATAGAGTTAGAAATTAACTGGCGAGCATTTATAAAGGCAAAATAACCACCAGGAATGATTCAGTGAGAAACCTCGGTCTGTTTTCTCCCTGTATCAAGTTTATATATGGTCAAAGTGGAGATAATTTTATATAAGTAACTTGGAACAGGTAAAAAACCGACCGAGGTTTGTCAAGATCTATATCAAAATGAAATGAATGTACCATTTTATTTCACAATTCCGTTGCAAAGAAAAAAGCTAGAGCAAATTTCTAATGCATGGATGGGTGTCCCTTTAACATGGACACCCCTTATACTTTAACAGATCTTTTATCAACTGCATGGCTAAAGCCAGGATGAGCTTTTGCCATCACTTTAATTTGCGTCCGGTGTCAGGCCATTAGTCCGGTTTAAACTTTTCATTCAATTATTTTCTCCCCTGAAACTACTCGGCCACTTGGACCCAAACTTTGTCACAAATGTCCTTGGGTGAGCCCGCAAAAGGGTGTTTTTTTTTTAAATCCGTGCTAGATCTAAAATGACCACCAGCTTGGAACGTAGCTTTGATATTGGACCATATGTAAAAAAAACACATACAAAGATCTTCTCTGAGATTGCGGAGGCGATTGGAGCGTTTGTTGGCCACAAAAGTCCTTCGGTGGTTCCTTGCAAAATAGAGTTTGTGGGTCCGCGATATAGATCAAAGATTGCAACTAGTCGAGACATAATCTATGGGAAAACACATTCAAAGATCTACTCATCTGAAACTACTGAGCCAATTGGAACGAAACTGCGCCACAACAGTCCTTCGGTGGTCCCTGCAAAGGTATTTTTTTATGTTCGCCCTTTCTCCGAAATGACTGCAAGCCTTGAACATAATTTAGCATTTTTCCCCTACGGAGAAAACATTTCAAATATCATTTCATCTGAAACAGCTAAGCTAATTGGAACCAAACTTGGCCGTATAGTCCTTGTGTTTTCCTCTGCAAAAAAAGTGTATTCCCTATCCATGCTATATCCGGATGGGTACGTAGTTTTAACGTTTGACCCTACGGGAAAACACATTCAAAGATCTTCTCGTCTGAGACTGCTGAGCCAATTGGAATAAAACTTGACCACAATAACCTTAGGCAGTCCTCTTCAAAAAGTGTTTCTCGGGATCACACTTTATCCAAAACTTCTGCCAGCTTGGAAAGTAAGTGAGAACCGAACCGTCAATCCAAAACGAACAATCCAAGGACAATGGCAACATCAGAAACAAAAAATAAAGGGCTACGCCGAGCGCAGCATGATACGACCGCAGCATGTCGTCCACTGAAATTTGAAAAAGTGTAATTTAAAGTGAGTAGGGACATAGGAAAGAGCTTGACACAATAATTAGATGGACACCATAAGGAGATTGACCAAGTAATTAGCTGGACACAAACTAGGGAAAATAAAAATTAGCCCTTATGACTCCTTATGATTCCTCTTTGACCCTCTATAGCTCAGAAACAGTAAGAGCTACGTCCAATACATTGACATAATGCTGAAAGCTTATATCAAGAGAAATCAAAAGAAAAAAATCCCATCGAAATGCGATGAAAAATAAAAATTTAAGGTAAACTGTAAATTTACGATTTTGGCTCCCTTCGGCCCCTCATAGCTAGGGAACGGCAAGAGCTACGTCAAATCCGTTGAAATACGACTGAAAGCTTACATCAAGTAGAATCCAAAGAAAAAAATCCCATCGAAATCCGACGAAAAATAAATTTTTTAGGTTATCTGTAAATTTACGATTTTGGCCCCCTTCGGCCCCTCATAGCTGGGTAAGGAAACAAGTTACCAAAAATCTAATAGTAAAGCGCTACGATAATTTTTCATTAGGAATCCTTTGGAAAAAATTGCATCAAAATCGGACTAAAAATAAAAAAATGAAATTTTTGAAATT
>MJUU01058294.1:150101-223326 GCA_002080025.1 Modiolus philippinarum
TCCTATAACTCTGGAACGAAAAATCCTTCCACAAAATAAAACGATAGGGAGCTTTCTTCCATCATATCCAACAATCTTGCAAAGTTTCAAGAAAAATGAATAAAGCGTTCTCTAGCTAGAATATGACATGTGGACGGAAATGGTATTTCATGCTTTTTTTAAATAATCAAAGTCCCATAACTCTGTAAAGAAAAATCCATCGACAAAATAAAATGATAGGAAGCTTCCTCTCATCATACCTAACAATCCTGCAAAGTTTCGAGAAAAATGATCAAAGCCTTTTCTAGTTAGAGTACGACATGTGTACGAAAACTGCAATTTCAAGCTTTTTTGAAATAATCAAAGTCCCATAACACTGGAACGAAAAATCAAATGACAAAATGGAACTATAGGGAGCTTTCTTCCATCATACCCAACAATACTGTAAAGTTTCAAGAAAAATGTTCAAAGCGTTCTCTAGTTAGAGTACGACATGTGGACGAAAATTTCAATTTCAAGCTTTTTTGAAATAATCAAAGTCCCATAACTCAGGAACGAAAAATCCAATGAAAAAATGAAACAATAGGGAGCTTTCTTCTATCGTACCCAACAATCCTGCAAAGTTTCAAGAAAAATGATCAAAGCGTTCTCTCGTTAGAGTACGACATGTGGACGAAAATTGCAATTTCAAGCTTTTCTGAAATAATCAAAGTCCCATAACTCTGGAACGAAAAAAAAACAACGATAAAATAAAACGATAGGGAGCTTTCCTCCGTCACATCCAACAATCCTGCAAAGTTTCAAGAAAAATGTTCAAAGCGTTCTCTAGAGTACGACATGTGGACGGACGTACGGACAGACGGACGGACGGACGGACGGACACCGGTATACCATAATACGTCCCGTCAAAGACGGGCGTATAAAAACGGGAACTAAATGCTCCTTTATTTCTTGCTGAGAACCGTACTCTAGACCAAAGTACCACGAGCACCAGAATGGGGTGATACTATAAATCACTTCCTTGTCGAATTTATTGAATTTATATGTATGAGCTTGAGAAACAGGTAAGAAGCGAGTCTTGTCGATTAATTCTCACCTTTTTGTGGAACTTAGTATACAGGACAGGCACCAAAAGATTCTACGTTATTAAATATCACTTTTTTTTTAAATCATTGACACTCTGCATTTCTGTATAATACAAAAAATACCGAAGTTGCATAAAACAGTAAATTTCGTTATGCTGTACAGTTGTTTCAAGGACTAACCTCTCATCAGCAGCTTGCAGGAAAAATTACATTGTGTCGCAACCTAGTTTTCCTTTTTTTTCTTTAAATCTCTTGGCAAAGTTTTATCTAATTATCTTACATAAATACAGGTTGTTCACTTGAAACGTTCAAAAAATGAAGTTGCGAAAACATGCACGGTTTTGTTGTCATATCGGCGTGTATAGGCCTTTTAAAAAAATCATTTGGTCCGCCCTTCGGCATTTAAAAACAAATAAACAGTTCATGTTATCAAATAAATATCGAAATTTTTGAAAATTTGTTGAAAACTAAGGAGTATCTCCCTCATGCAAAGCTCTGTCCTTAGCTGATTTTGGCTTGACATTTAGATCATAATTTGGTTATTTGTTCTCTATCACTTTTTAAACATCTTTGATTTTATGGTCTTTCAAACGTTTAGATTTTTTATCTTCACTGAAGAGACAAAAGTTGTGGAAATGCGCATATGCAGAATTTGAACTATCAGTAATTTCGGTATTTAGTCATTTGTTACCACTGGGTCGGTGCCACTGCTGGTGGACTGTTAGTCCCCGAGGGTATTCATCAGCCCAGTAGTCAGTGCTTCGGTGCTGACCCGACAGCCGATTCTATTTGGTACCTTACAATATCTAAATTTTTGTAAATTTGTTGAAAACTAAGGAGTATCTCCCTCATGTCAAGCTCTGTCCTTAGCTGATTTTGGCTTGACATTTAGATCATATTGGTTATTTGTTCTCCATCAGTTTTTAAACACCTTTGATTTTATGGTCTTCCAAACGTTTAGATTTTATCTGCACTGAAGACACATAAGTTGTCGGAATGCGCATATGCAGAATTTGAATTATCAGTAACTTCGGTATTTAGTCATCAACCCAACACGGAAGTGTTGTTTATCTTGAACTGTTCATATTCAGATTACATGTCATTGTTTACTGTGACCCTGCGCTAATTTTGTTAGAATTAAAAATGTTTTCAGGGATAAGGTTATGTATTGTCATCCAACCGTCTACTAGTTATAACTGGAAGCGAAGAGTTTTTTTATCTCCATTTGAAGGGAAGTATTCAAATCCAGGAAAAGATAACAACACTTTTTGAAAAGGGCTATACGCGTGCCTTCAATTTTCAATCAACGCCATTATATCAATTTAACAATTGACTCGTTCATTTTTTTAGTTACTCTATTATTCATTTATTACATTGCGATTTTTACTGTACAAAACAATGGCAGTAGAATACCGAAGGAACAAAGCACAAGATTATTTAAATCAAAGTCCAGAGACAAGGCAAAAGCAAGAACACCAAAGACACTACATGCCCACAAAACACACAAACACTACATATACAATACAAAAAAACTAAAGGACTAACAATGTGAACTCTAAAAAAAAACAGAGTGACAGCAAGTGCTCCGGGAGGGTAAGCTTGTCCTGCATTGCATACAACACCCGTCACATAGTCAGTGAGGCATTTATGGTTTTGAAAGATCTGTTTGTAGCTGATCGGTTAATGTTATTTTGTAACCTGTAGACAAAACCGATTAAAATCCATATAAAAGAATGGATAACAGGAAACACCCATAATGGCTGAAAATTATAATTACATGCCACAATCTGTCATGGATTTACACATGAAAAACACGAATAAGACAAGAAACAAACGTAGAAAACAATAGGAGTTACTCGGGACAGCCGGACTTGGTACCGGCACTAGCAAAAGCCAGCGGTAGGGTTAAACCGGTTTATGGGCACCCAAACCTCCCCTTTATCTGTCCCGTTTCCCTATAGTATAAGAAACATACGAATAAAACCCAATACAGGTAGACTACTAACTCCACGACCACAATCTTGAAAGGAAAGAAAAAAAAAACAATACGTAATTTTGAAAGATGGGTCAAGGGGTGTTCGCCGCTAAACTGCCGGCTAGCTCAAAGAGCCTAGTCTGCTGGTAGAACACTGCCGCACTACGGAAGAAAAATCAAACGCAAAACTTCCCAAAGGGTTTGGTCAAGAATCATCATAAATTTCAGTAGACATCGGCAGTATCAGTGAAAGGCCAGTGTGTGTGCAAAATTTTCAGGTCATTAGGTGTCAAAGCTAATTTAACGGATGCAAGCAGTATATTTTGTCGATATCCCCTATTACGTAAAGAATGTAAGTTACGTCCCAGCTTTCCTGGATTTTTAATGAATTTCTGGCATTTTTTAACAACATTACCGTAAAACGAGGATTAGAAATGCACAGTACGTATTACTGCTCTAACCCTCAAACAGTACAAAGGTAAAAATAGTTTCTGTAAGTCTCTATAGTAATCAGACAAAGACGATGAAAATCGATACAACAAACATCACTAAGACAAAACTGAAATTTAGCAAGACAACACAAAAAACTAAAGTACTAACAGTGTGAACCCCTTTAAAACCGAGAGTTATCAGGTGTTCCGGACGTGAACGCATGTCCTGATCTGTATACAGCACCCGTCATATTGTCAGTGGGTAAATCCAGGGTAAAGTCAAAACCGGTAATTTCCAATTCGGGAAGACGTGAATCTAGCTGTAACTGTCAGTTTTCATTTGTGACACTGAAATTTCATATCTATCTATGATGTTATGGGAACGGCCATAGAATTTCTAAACGGACGAAAGTAAAAACGGCTCAACATATCCCGCTTCTGCAGTTTTATTACAGTGTTTTTGCTCTTTAATTCTATAAAGTCACTGTATGAACTGTACGCTCTACAGTTACGAATTAATTGTGAAATATACACTCAATATGCTGGGGAGGTAGTTATATTGCTGCAGAGAAAGGGAAAGTTCACAATTGGAAAGTCAAAATCATCACGTTTTACATATTACCTAGATTTCAGACGTCACCTAAAACGTGTGCCCTTGCCTGTGACAAATATAATAATCTGATAAAAAAGGCCCACCAGCACAGAACATATTTTAACATAGGATCCTATGGGATAAACATCACTTCACCACATGCTGTAAGCATTTTGTCAGGTGAGCGATTCAGGCTCAGTTTCTGAACCTCTAGTTTTATTAGATAAATATGTTTTAATCAGATTGTTTTGTTAGTCTTCACTCCATATCAATACCAAGGCGTTTGGTGTGTAGAATTTTGGACTCGTCGGTTCTGTGATATTGGCAGACCGGTAATGCCCCCCCCCCTTGATGGTGCACATGGGGCTGATACATTTCCTATTTAATTTTCCTCTTACTTTTCTTGTCCTTCAAGTCAAATAGATGATCTCTGAAACGAATAACATTTATGTTTAAATGGCATTTAATTCAAAAGCGACCACTGAAATAGCACACAAAAATCGACCACAAATTCTTAAATGTATAAAGGAAACAGAAATGGCAACTGGATAAAAAATTCTCGCTCATCTCTGCTGGTGTTACCAAAGACTAGGGTGACTGAAGATGGATAGCGGATTTGTCTTAAAAATATGGTTCTCGGAAGAAAAGAAGGTTCGAAGCTATAGTTCAGACGTTTTATACCGAAACTTTGCTTGAAAATTACAATTTTTCCGACGACGGGTGAGGGAGGGGTTAAAGCCCCTGGATACCCCCTCTGCATCCGATTGAAGTTGTGGCTGAGGCTAAAGTTACAAAAACAGGAAAACAGCAAACACCTACAATGGCCAGGAACTACAATCACATGCCACAATTTACAAGCAAACTGCACCAGAAAAACAATAATGAAAACAAGAGACAAACATAAATAACGATAGGAACTCGGGATAGGTCTGGTTTTTAGATGTTAATGGTAAATGTTGCACATCAGATAGATCTAGATGTCACCATATTTTGGATTTTGGAATTCCCCTTTCATCATATTTGCCTCAGTATTCGTTAGCCGATCCTACTCAGGACTTTTGGGTTTAAGTTGTTCCTTAGGTTTTCATAGATTTTATAATGATTGTTGGGTCAAATAATACAAATTACGTCTATTGTTAAGAAGGTAAAAAAGAGCATCCTTCTAATGGAAAATTAAAAAGACAATAGACAATATTTATTGCGCAAACACATTTACAGTAAATGGTTATGGCATGATGAAAACAAACAATATCAATAACATAAATGACACCACGCCACGTGCCCAATTTTCAACTCAAGTCCATGGTAACAGGTGACCAATATGGCTCATAATTGAACTTGACCTCCCTCTTGCGCCAAAGACAATATATTTAAGTGTATAGTAATTTATGATCGGTTTTGGAGACGAATGGACAGACAGACGAACGGACAATCAACTTTTCAATTTTAATGAGGCGAAATATAAAAACACTGGCAAATTAGTCAGGGATAGGTTACATAATGAAAATTAAATTATGCAAATGGAATACTTGTAAACCAGACACTAAAGCTGTATAAATCTAAAATTACAATGCACAGTATTAAACAATACATTAACCGCTGTACGTTAATTTGCGAATTGTTCGCATCAACATGTGTAAACATGAACCATACTAACGGCGACGAAGACCTCCCGTGATCCACTGTCAACACTGAAACTTATAGAAGACTCGTACAACCACTTACATTCTAGACTAATGGCACACACTAATTAAGTTGCGGTGTTGAACATATTCTATTGTAGCAGCCTTCCCTCTTCTTTAACTTCTATATCAGAAGAGAGACCGAACAACATGAACAAAAGATCACAAATTAAAATCAGTTACGAAAAGGTGATAATTCTGCAAGATAAAGCTCAAGTTAACCAGGAAACTTTATCAATAAAACACCACAAGAAGCATTATACCAGTATCCTTAAGACTTGCAGAGACACCAAACTAATAATCATAAAAGGATCAAACAACATGACCATCACTGATTCATATCACTTCAAACCTTTAATAAAGGATAGATTATAATACCCCCATCACCGTATTACGTCTGAGAAAAAAGTTAGGATCGTGGTGCAATCGGGGCCGTCGCAGTAAGGTCGTAGTGGGATCGTAGAAGGGTCTTTATGGTCGTGATGCTCGTGGAACAACTTTGAACATGCTAAAAAAATCGTAGTGCAGTCGTGGTCAAATTTGGTCGTAGAGAGGTCGCAGTAGAGTCGTGCTAAGATCGTGGAAAGGTCGTGCTGAGGTCCTCATGATCGTAGGAGCATCGTAGTAAGATCGTGGGATTCCAGTTGAGATCAAGGTACGATGCTACTACGATCTCATTACGACCATTCCGATTCTACTATGATCTCATAACGACCGTTCCGATTCTACTACGACTGTTCCGCGTTCCTGCCACGATCACATCACGATTGAACTACGATATATAAGACCTAAGTACCAGTTCATGTCGACTCTATCACGACTTTACCGCGATCATGCAATAATTGTACCACAATGAGGATGAAATATCGACATGCAAAACACAGAAGCATACATGCATTCAAAACTGTCTCAATTGGTATGATCAATCAACTGTAAAAAGTGGGATACGAAACCAAGAACTTTTTTTGCAGAAGTTCGTGATATGCAATATATCACCCTCAATGACCAAGCAACCATCGCCCATAGTTTCCTTGACCAAGCAACCACCTTCCATAGTTCAAGGAAACCGGAATTCTGGACTGCATACGTTAAATGCATTTTAATACAATTTGGTTTGTGTTCATGACATCAACCCTATATAGGGCATAAAAGGTTTAAATAAAGTTTAATTCATTATTTTCATGAACCATTCAGAAAACGAGGAAGAATTTGTATGAGTTTTCTTTGATCTCATGAGGCAAATATTTTCAATGCCCGAATACGAAAAAATATTGGCAAAAAGTATTTTAGGCCATCCCTACTTGGCAATCAGCGCATCAATGCAAATAAAGAAATATACATCTACAAAAACCGTTAGGATCGTACAAGTTTTTTTCACTAATAAATAGTCAATTTCCCGATACTAAAAAGACGTTCTATCAAATGATTTAGTTAATTACAGAAGAATGATAGAAGTTTTGTTTCTGAAACTACAAATATTGTCTCCAATAACTCATTGACGTTAATAGTTATAATCGTATCAGAAACAAAACTTCCATTTTATTCGTCATAATCATATGTGGGCTATTACTGTAAAAGGCCTTTGAAAAGCCTCTCTCTCCTACCACGGCCTCTCAGAGGTTTTAAAGACTTGAGTGAATGTTGTTGCACTCAGTGAAATTTCAGGAAAATAGGTAACTTGTATGTTTCATAGTATTTATATTAAATATGGTCAAGATTGTGATGACATAGTCGTACAATCGTAGTAAGATCTAGTAACGTTGTGATGGAATCGTGGTTCCGTCGTGATGGTAGCGTAGTAAAATCGTGATGCAGTCGTGATAGTCATGGAAAGGTCGCAGTAAGGACTTAATGGTCGTAGTGAAGTCGTCGCTAAGTCGTAATGAGTTCGTAGTGTGATCGTAGTTTGGTCGTAGTTACATCGTAGAAATGTCAAAATTTTGCCGAATGTACCACGACCTCTCCACGACCTTAAATCTTGCAGATCGTAGTAAGGTCTTCATGGTCGTGGCGCAGTGTGACACGGGCATATAGTCATAAGAAAATTTTGAACGTGAAATAAGTATGTTTACCTTACGTCCATTGCAATTTCAGTGAGATATTTTAATGTTAAGTATATATTAAGTGAGTGTCATCAACTTGAACTGCCACCGGATGAACCTCCAATACCGCCACCGGATGACCTTAATCCGTTTTTGTTGACATATGATCAATAGACAGCACTGCCAGTTACCTTGACGATAGTTTTAGAAATAATTTATTAACAAGTCCAGGACAAATTGTTGTCGTTTGGAAAAATAATTCAAATACAATTTCTGAACACCGAATTGACGCATTGCTGTATTTTCTGTCGATGTGTTTTAAGAAAGTATGGCTAGATATATAAAGACAAGTAGTTTTCTAATTCTATTAATGATAGAGGTCTTCCGTCCGATAGGACATTTGTAGTAAATTCACAGTGATAAAGAAATATAAACAACTAACCTCGAATGTCTAACGAATCTCTCGCCTCAAAATATCGGAAGCATCTCATAACCGCCATCGAACACGAGGGGTTGTACGTGGTGAAGTCGTGGCCATAAGATAGCTATTTGGTTCCCACGACTTACTAAGTCGTGGCCACGAGATAGCTATGTCGTGGCCACGAGATAGAAAAAAAATTCACATGCCCCCTCCATGCTTCCGTAGTTGTCTAATTTCCCTCTTATATTAATTATTATATGCAGCAGTCTTTGGGGAAGACCATATCATTCTGATGCGGGGGGGGGGGGATTTTGTCTAGTCAGAATATCTCCTTCAAAAAATTTGCAGGACAGAAAAGTTTTTATCGAACACATTTGTAAAAAGGCCAAGATTGTGCATATTGGTTTAACAATACTGTAGATAGAATCCCGGAAGCCAGAATATCTATCTTTTTAGGGAGGTGCAGTTTTCACTATTACTCGGGTCAGAATATCTCTAAAAAAGGCACCCCCCCCCCGAATCAAATGGTCGTTTCTCTAGCACATGTCTTAAACATATTAATCTGGACATCGATACGAAAATCTCCTCATTCGGTTATTTTCATATAATTTCGGAATCACCTATGTTTTTATTCGTTTTCAATAAATTATACTTTCTGTTCGCGATGATCGAATCAGTTCTCTAATTTCTCAATAAGCATATACATTAGTTATTTTTTATTCAGCAATTCTTTTGTTGACTACGAGTTTTTGAGGTGTGTTTATTTTCATGGCTTTCGAATTTCAGCTCCACAGATGCTTGTTTTCTTAATCCGGACCTCTCTGACCAGTCATGGTCCTAGGATCCAAATTGTTCTGATGAGAGCCATGACTGCTCAGACCTGTTTTACCCATGACCACTCTGATCTATTAGAACGCTGATATATATATATATTGTTTTTTATACCCGAAACATATCATTCAAAAAGGCGTATCAAAAGGGACTCCGGGATTAGAACTTGTCGTTGGAAAAAGCTGAAAATTTTTATGCCTTATTCAAATAAATAATACGTTACAATGATAATGATAATATATATCTGGATGATATGCATGCTTTGAATACTTAAACTTCCTGTTATTTGACATATGGTAAAAGGGACATTTTCTGCAACAATAAAACTTGCTGTAAGTTGACTAAAACATATGATATCGATGCCTGCAAACATAAACTCCTCCTGCAGTTTCACTAGAAATACAAGATAAAAGGAAAATTTTCTGTATTTGATATGGTATCGATGACTTCCTATAATTTGACTTAAAAATATATTTAAAAAGTACTTCATGCATTTGATATAATATTGAGGACAACGATAACGACACTTATTTATTTATTTGTTTATTATATTAAATACTGGTATAGTCCATTTGGTGAGTATAAAAATAGGGAAAAAAATTCATTAAAAATCTAGTTATTAATATACCTAATTTTAAACTAGATCTATTTGAAGGGTCACATCATACATATTAGTGGTGAATTTTGCATGTAGAACTGTCAATAAAGAAAAAAGTTGTCTATTTCACGTAAGGGTAAAATGATGTCTGTTTTCTGTGTTTCTATATTGGGAGTGACAAAATCTATTTCAACAGCCAACATGTGCTCTATGTTTATAAACAACAAGTCAGATGACCACTAGCTACATGTATGTAAAAATTTATTTA
Organism: Modiolus philippinarum; assembly: GCA_002080025.1. Taxonomy (NCBI): domain Eukaryota; kingdom Metazoa; phylum Mollusca; class Bivalvia; order Mytilida; family Modiolidae; genus Modiolus; species Modiolus philippinarum. The sequence continues at coordinate 160,006 of MJUU01058294.1, forward strand.
CCAAATTTGGAAGTCATGTGTCTTCAACATTATTCATTACCTGTTCAGGTAAAAATCAATACCAATGTATTAAAGATATATTAAAGTACATTCATGTACATCAGTTACATGCAAAGGACAGTATGAAAATATACATGCGATATGAAGCAAGAAAATCATGGTCATTTGTTTATGCTAACTTGAATAAAGAAATAAAATAAATACATTAATTTACATTTTTAAAGAAAAGTCCATTAATAATTAAAAATACAATTTGATATTTTTTCAAGAAAAATATTCATTTAATTGTTATTGAATTTTATTTCAATTTGTTCTTCAAATTTCCCCTCACCAATCAAGTGGAAACAACAAGTTAGCCTTGTCATATTTAGATTCCAAGTGAATAATGGTTTTGTAATTAGTTTGTTTTGAAAACAACAATCAAATGTGAATGTTGTTTATGTTTATTATATGCAAATGCAAAGTCTATATTCAAATTCTTCATACATGTAAATAAGTGCCATGTGACAGGATTAGTATAACAATAGCCAGTTAAGGTCAGGTCAAGCTGTTAAGTTCTATGGCACACTCCCATACTTGTAGTCTTCAAAAATTACTATTGAGAGTAATGGACAAAATCTTTATTTTTGGGGGGAAAATACCATAAATATGTTGTTCAGTTATGTAATGACTAATTTATTAAGAAATGCTTCAATAAAAATGTCTTGAATTTTTCTCTGATTTTTAATTAATTATTTTCCCTATTTTTATAACCACCAAATGGACTATATACATTTTTTTCTCAGCAATCTTTATTTTTTACAATGATAATGTGTTGGTAAGGTGAGCTGCAAAGGTAGAATATATGATTCCGAACGTCAACAGTGATGAAAATCATATTTTCAAACCTGTTAACATCGGAAAATCCAGCAAGGTGCTGTGTCGTCATCCATGGCAATACCGCCTGCACTATGTCTAGCGCCCTTGACCACTATATAAAAATACAGCTTTCGTTAACCTAGTCATTCCTCCTCGCAGGAAATCTAGAGTTGTAACATAGTACACGATGAACATTTGGTGGTTAGGAAATAGATAGAAGAAGATAAGGTTGCAACAGGTAAGATACATAAGGTATTATGTAATAGTGTTACACGCAGCTCTATATATTATGAATGATAATGTGTTGGTAAGGTGAGCTGCAAAGGTAGAATAATAGGATCTTGCATAAGGTCAGATTAAAGATCGGGCTATCTTTCACAAGTGTAAGAAATTTCGTCTTTTCTCGAGTGGAGCGTAGCGGAACGAGAGGAAAAGACGTAGAATTTCTTACACGAGTGAAAGATATCCCAATCTTTAATTTCTACCTTATGCAAGATCATATTTCTTCCGTAAAAAACAAAAAGAAACGTCTAGAAACCTTTACTGTTTGAACAGCGTTGTCGCCATTTGAGTATTCTTTACATTGTGACGTCAGGTGTTTTCTGACGTTTAGCCATGGTTACGATTGTTGTATCACAAAAATCAACACGTCTGGTTGGTCATTTACCGGTGTGAGATGAGGTCACGTGCATCGATCTCTCATAGGTCATCTCCCACTGTAAATCACCATTTACGGAAGAATATATGATTCCGAACGCCAACAGTGATGAAAATCATCTTTTTAAACCTGTGGGGCGTTACCAAATGACGTTCCGCCAAAAGTTACTGTCCTTCATATACGTATTCTCTAAACGTCAAGAATTTCCCCTTAACTTATTCCTTTACAAGTTATTGTAAATAGGCAGATTCAAAGTGGAAACCTCGGAACTAATGACAAAATAGGATGTTCATTTTATATGAAATATAATTCATGTTTAGAAAATAAAATCCGAGTCTAAAATAATTGATGAATTTGCGGTCAACGAAGAATGAGTCTTTTGAATACAATGAAATGGGTAAACAGAAAAAAAANAAAAAAAAAAAGAAAAAAAAAAAAAAAAACAATGACGGGGAAGATTTACATGCTCAACATCATAGAACATTCATTTCAAAAATGAACAAGGAGCGGGCCCGAAAAAAGAGCGACCGATTTTTCTACCACAAAAGTGCGGAAAAAAAGGTCTGCCCGTCGTAACTTATTTTAATATTTTTCTTCAAAATGTACAAAGCGGTTATTGTAGTATTTTGCTTATTGTTATATATGTCATCTTTGAAGTATAGGCTATTAATAAGACACAAGCATAATGTGTCAGGCTCTGGTCCTGCCCTTCACTGCCATAGCTGACCTTTAGTGGACTTTTTCTGTTTGTTGCATTATATGTCTAATCAATCCTCGAGAATCAATCATACTATATTTTGTTGTATTATAATGCCCTTTATGGGTACTTGATTACTGTAATAAAAATTCTTTTTCTTATTCTTATACTTTATCTATAGGATTTTCTTTCGATAATTCCGTATGTGGGAATAAAAGGGGAAACATGCTGTTTGTGACAAAAATCAATTTTTAAAGCCATAAGACGGTTATTTTCGTTATTTTACGAAATATTTTTATTTGAACAAGTGTGGATCGTATTGTAAGGCAATACAGAAGTCCTCTACCGGTGGAATAATTCTTTGTTATACAAGCAAAAATAGTTAAAAGAGAAAAGTTTTCCGAGCTCAAGGCCCATAACTCCGTCAAAAATCAATGGACCAAACCNGTCACGTGACTTCCGCTTCCGGTCACGTGACTTCCGTCACGTGACTTCCGGTCTACGTCACTTCCGGTGACGTCACTTCCGGCACCACCTCGCACCACCTCCACAAATGCGACTTTGTTCGTACCCATATACTACTAACGGTTTAGAAAAAAAAGTCTGGAAAACCAATATTTTTTTCTAAAATTTTCTAAGTCCAAGCTGGGACTAATAAAATTTCGCGGTATATTTCTAAAAAATTCAAAATTATCCAAGTTGAAGAGCAAAGTTTGTGTACTTTGGAAGAAATTTATTTTACAAAAAATATACTATGATTTTCAGCAATCTTTTTTCTATAAAATGGTGTTCTTTGTATTAAAATCGGTGGAAAAATGTAGCTGTAAAGTGTACTAAAACTTTCCTATGTTTCAACAGAGAAATGCTAAAAAATACGACGATTTACAGGTAAATCTGCCGAGACACCAAAATTGTAAGAAATGTGAATGTTTCAAATCCCTGTTTAGTCCCAGGTCCAAGGCCCATAACTCCGTCCAAAATCAATGGACCGGAACCAAACTCGAACTTGATCTGTAACTCATAGTGGTAGACACACATAGCAAATATTAGGCTTATATCTGGAACGTTTAGAAAAAAAAGTCCGGAAAACCTATATTTTACCAAAATTTTCTAAGTCAAAGGCCCATAACTCCGTCCAAAATAAATTGACTGGAACCAAACTCGAACTTGATCTGTAACTCATACATGTAGTGGTAGACTCATATAACAAATATTAGCTTCATATCCGGAACGGTTTAGAAAAAAAGTCCGGAAAACCTATATTTTACCAAAATTTTCGAAGTTAAAGGGCCACAACCCCGTCCAAAATCAATGAACCGGAACCAAACTCGAACTTGATCTGTAACTCATGATGTTAGACTTACATACCAAATATTAGATAAATATCTCTTATAGTATGGGAAAAAGGTCCGGAAATATATGCATTTTGGAAGGTTTCCAAAACGAAAAAGAATATAAAATAAAATTTTAAGTAAAGATTGGCATACCTTTAATATTTATATATTTTTTTACTATTTCATTGAAAATTGGTGGCTTAACGTTGTTTATTTTACATCGAAATTATCATTTGTATATTGTTTGAAAATTAAAATGATTGTAAAACGAAGAAAGCAGTTTTAAGAAACATACACTGGACTCATACATTTCCAGCATTAAGTATCGATTCTTTTTTGACACAGCGTCTTGTTGATGTGAACAAATGTAAGGTTTGTTAAAGTGTCGAGTACACCTACACTACACTGCGTTTTACGCAATGATAACAAAGCCTAAGTATTAATTAAGAGAGTTAAATTACACCCTATACAGAGTCAAGCATATTACAAAAACACACTTTTTATGCTGTTGTTAATAGCACTACTATGCATTATTATTTGATCGAGATGCAACATTAAACGTTGTAAACAGTGCACGTCAACAACGTTCCTAAATCTTGACGGGATGTCAACATCAAACGGCACTTTTTTACTGCCTTGCTTGTGTTCGAGCCTTTATATTTATCTTAAGTGAACGGTACCACCTGTTAAACTAAACATCAAAAGATTGCGCTTTTTCTCACGAATATTATGTTAATTTTTGGGCAATGAAAAATAGTTTTTGGTTATTGAATTTTAAATTCGAACACAAATTTGGCTCCAAATTTTGTGCTTTTTCTATATGTCTTTGTTATTTTCCTGCCATTTTCCACACTTTTGAGGCTAGAAATTCGGGAAAAAATGCGCAGTACCCCCAATTTTGGATTTCATATTCCAATACACCTCATTGAGTTCTTCTTTTCTAGTAAATATTATTCAAATATTTTAACCCTTGATTTGGTAACGTCCCGCCTTCATTCTTCATCACTGTTGGCGTTCAGAATCATTCGATGTTAACAGGTTTGAAAAGATGATTTTCATCAAAGTTGGCGTTCTGAATCATATATTCTACCTTTGCAGCTCACCTTGCTAACACATTATCATTCATGATATATAGAGCTGCATGTAACACTATTTCCTATATAGTTTATTTTTTACACATACACTAGAGCAAAGATAGGAGCGAGTGCCCCAAATACCCCGGGGTTTTATTGGAGTACTCACATATATCAGTATATATTTTTAATTCGCATTAGTGTCAAACAGCAAGGCAAGTCAATGGAGCAGGCCAGTAACAAATTTAACATACTTTATTTTTTTGTTGGAAGAGGGGAGTAGCAGTATCCACCCGAAATTTTGAGGCATGACAGGTTTCAGTCTGTCTGTCTTTCATCTCAGATCTGTCCGAAATAATAGATACCTACTTTGCGTAATCAACTGCTTTTACAGCTTTTACTAAAAAATTCTTTGCAGGGTAAACAGTGTGCGTAGCTAGATAAACAGTCATCTTTCTAAAATATTTTACTAGCATGCCGGATCCGTTATGTATTTGAAAAAAAAATCTCATACAGTATCATACAGTTTTTAGTCAAGAAATGTAAAACATTGCATTTTGTTTTTAAAAACAGTAAAAATTTACACTTCTTATTTTGGTTGCACTCTATAACTTCTTATATTGACAACAAGTTGAACTTGGTTGTCTTTTCAACAAAAGCTATTAACGAGTATTCATCTTGTGTGCAGCTTTCATATTCTATAGAAAAGAGTATTAAACATGCTCAAGCGATGGTATGAATAGTTTCTTAAAGGACACTTCATCTTTATCCTCTTTTTGGGGGATGTTTATGTCTTCGATTTGGAAGATTTTATACACTACTTCCATATACATCTGTCAGAAATTATATCTAAAAAACTAGTTTACCCTTGTGTTGTTTCAATTTGAGCGATAAAGAATTTAAATTAAACTTCTTTTAATTAAACAACTGATTTCCATAATTAATTAATCACTTTCTAGACAAGGGTGTAGACTTGACGTTATGGGTCATGAAATTATTTAATTATGTTTGGACGATATATTACACTATCTGATTATTACATCTACAATACCATAAATGGAGTGTTGTGTCTTGAACAAAGAAAATAATTGCACGTAGTGTTTTCTCATTCAAAACTAGAAAATGGACTACACATCAGTTTCTGTGTTATTATTTGTAATATACATATTGTTTTGTAAGGCTCAGAAAGGTAGGTTATATTTAAGAAATAGATTATTGCAAGCGGGCTCTATGCGAATTAGAACATGGGCAGACCTTATATTTGTCAATATTTTATACCGAGCGATAGCGAGGTATAAAATGAAGACAAATATAAGGTCTGACAATGTTCTAATCCGCATAGAGCCCAATTGCAATAATCTATTTCGATTCTAATATATTTAACAAGCGTTTTGAACATTCGAAGCGGCTCTTAGAGGGCAATGTTGCGTTTGACACTAGAATTAAAACATGTCGGAAAGCTGCATGCAAACACATATAAATGGACATAGGTAAATCTATATTCGTTATTTTATTAAAACAAGTCGCTCATAAGCTTATGAATTAATACAAATAATCTGTTGTAAAAATATAAAATACGGATATTTTAAAATCGAAGCGGGTATTTATGTGAGCTGGTTGTATTTCTGATTTATATGACTGCTTAGTTATGTTATATTTGAAGCCAAAAAAAGAAAAGAGAAGGAATAAAATTATTATTAATTTCATTAACGTTAAAAATTAAAGTTTTTATATCTAAATTGTAGAGCATGATATGCAACATAGATAAGATTTCATAACAACACATCCGTTGCTAGGTTACGGGTTATGTCAATTTCAGTTCCGAGTCTTAAATTTAGTAACTGTTGTAAATTTCTATTATTGTCATTATTTGTTGCAGCTTTTGGGTGATTTATTATTCAAAAGTTTATTTACACATTAATATTGAGTGAATAAAATGTGAAACTGTACATTACGAATGTCCTTTTGTAATGGATATACGCATGTGCCAAAAAATATTGTTGGAATTAGTACATAGCTTTGTTTCCAAAGCCATAGAAGAGAGTCATATTAGAATCTAATTCACTTCTTTCAAACGAATATAAAGTATTTACATACTAAATCTATTAATTTTAAACCAAATATGTAGCACATTCTGAACAGACGAACAGACGCTTAAGTGATGACACGGACAAACGGACGCAAAATGACGACACAACAAAAATAATTGCATGGAATAAAAAACACTATTGAGAGTGTCAGGCACGGTGACCATCTTTCGAGTTAACAAAGAAAGCACGCTAGAGACCGAGTGATTTTGAAACAGACAAGCGTTTTTCAATATTATCTTGAACATAGTCGTCTTTGGCCAAGTCTTCCAACGACCTTGTAATTTGAAAAGTCTATCTGGTACGTTGTTATTGGCTGCAGAGGTTGCACTCCCAGCACGAAAGCTGTGCAGACCATAATCCTTTGGATTTAAACCGATATCTGAAATGGCTGACAGAACAATTTCTCTAGTTCTTGTATATGACAATTTCTTATTTTGTTTCCTTAGAGCAACATAATTAGACTTCTTGAAAAATGTCAAAGATCTAAAGATAAACATATCGGATTTCAGATCTATCTTTGCTGTTCTAATGTATGTCTCTAAAATCGCTACTGGACAATAAGACCGAGAAATGAATACGCAGTTGCCTTTTCTATAGCAGTCTGTCTTACTCTTAGGAATAACTATTTCTAAATATTCGGGATAAAATTTCAAATGATTTGCTCTGATAGAGCTAATATGAAAAAGAAAGGAAATGGGGTAAATGTCAAGGAGACAACATCCCATATCCAGGTTAAAACGACAAAAAACAAAACATCTAGGGGTCACCATATGGTCTTCAACACAGTGAGGAACCTCACACCATATAGTAAGCCCTAAATGGCCCCGAAAAGGTAAAAAAGTGATTAAATAAATTGAAACAAACCACATCCAATAACCCAAATATCAAGAAACTAAAATTCTATAAGAAGACAAGGACAAGCCAATGACCAACATATTCCTGACTTGGGACAGGCGCAAAAATTGCGGTGGGGTTAAACTCGTTTTCTTGTATCCAAACCCTCCCCTATCATCATATCTGCTGCCGGTGGACTGTTAGTCCCCGAGGGTATTCACCAGCCCAGTAGTCAGTACTTCGGTGCTGACCCGAAAGCCGATTTATTTTAAAACTTGCAATATCTAAATTTTTGTAAATTTTGTTGAAAACTAAGGAGTATCTCCCTCATGAAAAGCCCTGTCCTTAGCTGATTTTAGCTTTCAATTTAGATCATATTGGTTACTTGCTCTCTATCAGTTTTAAGCATCTTTGAGTTTATAGTTTTCCAAATGTTTAGATTTTATCTGCACTGATGAGACATAAGTTGTCGAAATGGCCAAATGCAGAAATTAAATTTGCAGCAAGTTCGGTATTTACTTATCTCAAGAAACCAGCATATGACAAAGCACATAATACTAATAAACGCAAATCTGTAAGTGACATTGGTGCTTTAAATTTCTCAAATAAAGACTGAATGATTTCGGCATCTACAGGTTTTTTCTTAGAAATTGGCCTATTTAATAATCTCTCTGAAGCTTCTAAATTACAACGTACAAAGTCGGAGTCGCATGGGTCCGGCAGGTTTGCCATATTATGCGCCCATTTTATGCTGTAAAAAGCTGATTCGACAGAACTGTAATGTTTGCTAGTATCAATTAAATATTGCAAGTAGAGGCTTACATGTAATTCAGTAGCAGGAAGTAAAGACTTTATTTCCGGATACTTTCGAGTCCATAACCAAAATCTATTGACACTGTATTTGTAGTTTTAGAATTGATAACTGTTGAACGTAATTTAAACAATAAATTCTTAAGATGAAGATTCGAAACGTTTTCTTTCCACACACCATTTGAGAAAATTGTCTGTAAGTAGAATTTAACAGCAAAATAATACCTTGTGTACGTTTATAAATAAAAGTAAATTGCCAATAGAATTAAAAATGCATAATAGTTACCTCTAATTTTCCCTCGTAACAAGACCCCATAGTTGTCCTGTGATCAGCAAATAACTAAACAGGGTCCAGTGACCATCACCAGCTCAGTAACCAGTAGAAAATGCATCAATAAATGTGGCCCATCGACCGCTAGATGTCCGGTGACAACATCATTTACAATCTGAAAAACAAACTTAATAGTCAGATTCTATTCTAACAGCTAAAACTGTGCCTACGAATTTGACATTGGCAAAAATAGAATTATGATTATTTCCGGCTACGAAAATACGACATGTGTCGTAAAATTCTAATACTTCTTTCACATAACTCTGGTAATCACCATTTGCTCTGAAAATCAGTGGCCAAAACATAGAAGAAGGCCACTTCGGAACTATCAAAGTGCCTTTAGCATTACAAGCAACAATATGATTAATGGTTTTTGCAGCTTAACTAACTGGGGGTACTAACCAGTTGTTTTCCCCTGACCAATTACAAGAAAAAGCATTTACAGCAATTGTACCTGGATTCCAATAAAGAGAACTAAACTTTTTTTCAATTTTGTATTGTCGCAATAAGCGAATCTTTAAAAAGGTGAGGGCCCCAAAATCCCTCTAAAAATTCAAAAAATTCCCTTGAAATAGCCCAGTCATCTATGTCTATGAATCTACTCTGATAATCTGCTTTTTCGTTTTGTTCTCTGGGTATCCATTGCAAATGCAAATCAATACTGTTCGATTTACAAAATTTAAAAATATCTAAAGCCAAGCCTTGTAGCTCTGCGATTTTACTCCCCTTTTGAATAATTGTCACTGCATTCTGATTGTCTGTATGTACAGTTACTGAACAATTTTTCAACAAATCAAATGATTTTAAAGTCAACTGAATTGCTTTGATTTTTCTCCAAGTGGAGCTTTTACCCTTTTCATGTTCTAACCAAGATTTCTGAAAAAAAAACATAATCAGAATCAGCTATGTATCCGGCTGCACCATTGTCGCTTGCATCACTGAAAATGTAAAAATCTGTAAAACCATGGACACAAAAAAAAATTAAAGGGCTTAACAAAGACAAGTTGTTAAACCAAAATAAAATGTCTTCAATACACGAAGAAAATGAACCCAAATTAATAAATTGATTCCAGCTTGATCTTTGATTGATTAGTGAAAAACAGTTCCTGGTCATTATTTGTGTTACATTGCCTAAAGCTGGCTTCAAGGAAATAATTTTGCCGCAAAATACTGCCAAAACTCTAATTGCCACTCTAGCTTTTAACAAACAACAAATCTTGAATAAATATCTTCAATTTTATTGTTTGGAACTGATAACTTTCCTCTTTTTAAATCCCAGTGAAAACCTAACCATATTAAATCTTGGGAAGGTTCCCATATACATTTATCTTTGTTAGGTACAAAACCTGCAGCAATCAAATCTGATTTAACCCTTTCGGCAACAGAATCGCATTCGGGCTTAGAATCAGACAAGCCGAACCAGTCGTCTAAATAAACGACCACCTTGATACCGTCTTTTCGCCAATGCTTAACTAAAGCCCTCACAACTTTGGTGAAAATATATCCGCTTTACTTAAGACCGAATGACAAGACTGTAAAAACGTAAAATTTGTTTTTCCATTCAAAGCCAAGGTATTTACGACATGAGGGGTAAATATCTACATGGTGATATCCTGACTTAAGATCAAATAAAAAACCTTGACATTCTGACCTAATAAACTCTTTTGCACAAGCTACGTCATCAAATTCCATTTTACTTAAAACTACATGTTCATTTACATGCCTTAGATCCAATAACAGCCTTTCCTTATCTTTGGCATTTACGGGTACCGTTAAAGGATTAACGACGTGCGGGATGTCATGTACCTGACTCGACTAAATCGGTAACTGCCTGATCAACAACATTTGCATGTTTTAAAGCTGATGCATTGTTTTTAAGATAAACTTTGCTTGGTTCGAATTTGAGAGGAATAATGTAGCCATCTTTTATAACATCAATAATAAAATCAGATGAACCTATTGATTTCCAAAAATTTAAAGATTTATGTAATCTACCTTTGACAAAAATATTACTAACACCCGATTCATATTCACAAAAAGTTTCAAAATTGTCAAAACTGTTACAAAAATTGTATACCTGTAAAATGTCAGCAGAAGTACTAGTTTTATCAATTTGCCGAATTTCCTCTGAATTGTTTTCTGTCAACTTTTCTGCAGTCCTTAGCCCAGTGTCCATAATTACCACAGGCAAAACAAAGGTCTCCTGGTTTTGCTTGTCCAACCGGGCCCGCAAAGCCCGGACCGGCACGAAAGGGCTGAATATTAGCTGGAATACGAGAAACTGAATTACCATTATGTGCAAGCTTTGAAGGAGTTCCTGAAGCTTCGGCTGGTCTTTTACGCGTAACTTTCTTTCCATTTTTGGAAGCTTTGATTTCCCTGAGTGCACGCGTGTCGGCTGCTCTGATTTTCTTTTCGTCCTCACTGTTGCTTGCAACCTCGTCAGACAAGTATTCTTTGACAGTATTCCAGCCGCCGTCGGACTTATCCGCAATCCTGATCAACTTATTTCTTTTACGTATTGCTTTAAGAGAATCTTCTACCAAATCTGTGGCTCTCGAGTACTTTTTGAGCTCTATGTAACTTTGCGCTCTTTCTAAATGGTCAATAAGATCAGAATTTAATTCAAATTGAATACGGTTTCCTTTGAATTTAAACGAAGTCTCTGATTTCTTTACCTTTTTTGCCAGGCTATGAGTCTTGTCATCAAAATTGCGCTGCATTCCATCAATTTTCTCATTCATGTAGGTTTTAAATAATGACAACAGGTCAGCATTTGAAACATCATTGACATCATTTGCATCTTTTGAAGAAGAATGGCGTGTAGGTGAATCCTCTTCCGACATAACGTGCGATAAATTTTACTGCTTCGAAGATGGCCGCCGCCCTTGTCGATAAAGCACCTCGTGCACGGATCTTCCCTTATATACTGGGGATCGGTTGAATCGAGTTCACCGATATATCAATTGATATGCAAATTATCTATAAAATTACTACTCGTACCGTATGTAAATACATTTATATTAAATAATCAGTTTATAAACATAGTTATATATCTCTCTCCCTCAAGCTGTCTCTGGTAAGCTCTATTCATGGCAGGTTTTTAATTACCGAATAGGAGTTTTCCATCAGTCATGGTTGCATATTAACTTTTAGATACCAAAATACCGAAGTTCCTATGAATTTAGTTTCTGCATATACACATATCGGTAACTTATATCTAGAAACACGTGTAAAACTTGAAAGTTAACAAATTACCAATAGGATCTAAATAGAAAAGCCAAAATCAGATAAGGACAGCGCTAAATATATAAAATTATAAGCGAGCGAAGCTCTCTCCTATAGTAGGATTGTTGAATCCTTGAAAGTTTCGCTACCAGAAATGAGAAAATTTGATGGACTCTCAAACCAAAAGTTAACGTGAATTTTGGAAATAATTTTCAAATTTTAAACCCCTACCTCTATATTAAGATTAACCGATGCATTTATTTTAAAAAATAACATTATATTTAAATAATAATTTACAACCGTTTTGAGTTGAGAGTAATTGTCACGTGATCAAATCAAATCTGAACTGATCGTAATTATAATTGCTTCCATAATAAACAGACACAATATTTGAAAACCTTCATAACAAATCAGTTAAAATATACAATTAAGATTCATTGCGGTATTGTTCTTTATTCCTTTTTTGTAACTCCTCCTACATACGCGAACAGTGCTCAGGAACCAGTTGGGAAACCAGTTTGTTGATGTCGATAAGAAGGAGGAAGGTTTGGCGAAATACTGAGAAATAACAGTATAAAAGCAGTATCAAACATATATGTGAACAGCATTGACAAGTAGAAGCGATTTTCTTTCAGGCAAACAATTCCAATTTGATTTGGTTTTTTGGCAGTCATTTCTCTTCTTTTTGTGTCTGTGTCTGCCATGAAATTAGGTCTATCTTAGCTTAAATTTATCAGACTTAATTAAATTCGAGCAAGGCACTTTTGTAAAATTGAAATATGTGTTATTTTCATTATGCAGTGAGTGGCAAAACACACGTCGCAGTAAATCACTTTCATTATATATCAAATTTATTATAAATAGAATGTAATCTAGTTACATTTTGGTCTTGGCTCCTCTGTCGAATCATCTAACCTTTACATGTTTCAAAAGCTCTGAATTCTTATAATTTCATACTCGACCTACCTTATAAGACTGCTTAATTTCTCATGCACTGGTACATTGGCGGTTTTAGGGGGATTCCAGAATTGTAAACTGTTTCCGGATTTTTTATTAACTTCTTTAAGTTTGAATAAAGAAAAATTGACAAAAATGGCCTTTAACACCATTGGAACCCTTATTTTTTTAAAGGGATGGCATGCAGCTGCAGCTGTCCCATGACACTACCTCTGAGTCAAATAATACCAGCAGAAGCGGATCCAAGGTATGAAGCTTGAAAAAAGAAATCCCCAAATGTAGAAAAACTATGGCAAAATCGTAACATTACCTAAGAATTGATTTTTTCCCTGTTTTAGGGCGCGCACGCTCCTCACGCCTCCTTCAAAAGGGGTCTCGATGGGATCATTTTCCCAAAATCCTGTCGATATTTCTCCGTGCACTTTCCTTTTCATGGACGAGAAAATATTCTAACAATAACTTTTAAAGCTTTTTCCTGTTTTCTCGGGCACTTTTTTACCACGATCCCGTTTCTTGGTAGCAAAAAAAGGTCAATCCCTTCCCTCTCATACCCCATTTAGACCCAATCTACTTCTGTTACACCCCCTCCCCAAAAGAAAAACAAAAACAAACAAAAACGACTCTACAGACGTGCCTTTTGTGGCATTCTTGTTTATTTTTGTCATGTTGTCTCTGTTTTGCTTTGTTCTAATTTTTGATTCTGAAATTCCTCCTTGCACGTGTTTTGGCTTCGCTATTTGTTTTCTGTTATTTCTCAACTGAGAGATCCTTCATAAAAATGTCAGTCCCTCCAACAGTTGGACGTAGCAATTGTTTGTGGACGTACATATAATTTCTTCGCTCACTTTTAAGGTAACACATTAAGGGTTGTTAATTTGCCGTTTCCCGTCAGCAGAGGGAGATAATTATTTTATTATATTTTAAACAATTCACTGTTGAACACCATGAGATCATTTATGACTTGGATCTAGTCAATGACACTGCTATATTTTTTCTTCATAACGTTATTTACCATATGGGGCTTGATAGACGTTTCTCTAATTTCTGTCCAGTTTTAACATTTCCTGAACGGTGTGGAAACATTTGATCTGAGATTTTCCGCCAAATTTATTTGGAAAATAACGCTCGGTATTTTTTGTCAAGTCATTAGAGATAGAGTTTCCACAACTTAAACATGTTAATTATGAATTTCTCGCATCTCGTTGAATAAATTTTCAAATGCTTAAAAGCTTGGCAAGCCTCGCCTTCAAACATTTGCAAAATGTATTTAACTCGATATGAGAAATTTCATAATCAACCAGTTCTCGTTATGGAAAATATACATTTGCACTTTGTTATAATTAATTCCTGTAAAGTGTGGTTTAATTTGCTTCTGTGGTTGCAGAGAAGATAAATATGTGATTTTTCCATAGGGTACAATCGTGTTGGTGGCCATGTTTGTATTGAATCAAAATTAAAACAGCAAACTTTTTAAAGCACCTCCAAAACATCATACCTATGAGGTGAAGTTGAAACTGCTTCAGCGTTTTCAGAAGATGAAAATGTTATTATTCCAAAGTTTGCAATGTAAAATCCTAATTCCACGCTGACAGTCATGTTTTTATCGGATCGGAACGAAGTAATCAATCATTGAATAGGACCTTCCATACACCATTCCCGTAAAGTTTAGTGGAAGTTGCTTCTCTGGTTCCAGAGGATAAGATGACAATAGGTTCTTATATCAAAATAATGTCCCGCACTGGCGGCCAATTTTTTATCGTATTTGAAAAAAAAAATTAGCATCTTTGCAAAGGACCTTCCATACATCTTTCCTGTAAATTTGGCTGAATTTGCTTCAGTGGTGTCAGAGCAGAAGATGAAATTGTGATTTTCCCGTAGGGGTGCAATGTTAAAACCTAGGCTCCGTGCTGGTGGCCATGTTTTCTGTCGGATTGAAACGATATAAACAATCTTTTTCTAGGACCTTCAGTTAATCATTCATATTGAGTGTATATTTCACAGTTGATTCGTTACTGTCGAGCGTGTAGTTTGTACAGTGATTTTTTTAACAGAGCAAAAACACCGTCCCAAAAGCTGCTTAGTCAGGGATTTGTTCAACCTATTTTAATTTCATCCCTCAAGAAATTCTATGGCCGTCACCATAACATCATTGAAAGATACGACGTGTCAGTATCTCAAATGAAAGTGGACATTTTCAGCTATATTCACGTCTTCCCGGATTTGACTACCGACTTTGACATTTTCCTGGATCGACTCACTCACAGTGTGACGGGTGCTGTTAACAGAGCAGGACATGCTTACCCTTCCGGAGCACCTGATGTCACTCTCAGTTTCACTGGAGTTCACACTGTGAGTGCCTTTGTTTTGAATGTTGTGATTTCTATTTCTGTGCTTTGTGACTGTCTAACGTCATTGTTTTGTGTCTGGCGCCATTGTTTTCCGCGTTCTAGTTTTGGCCATGTCTTTGGACTTCGTTTTTTGTGGATTTCCCGCCTTTGTTCCTTCGGCATTCTACTACCGTTGTTTCATGTGAAGTTTGGTTGAATATGCTTCAGCAGTTTCAGAGAAGAAAGTGAAAATGTGACTTTTCCCATAGGATGCAATGTCACACCTAAGTTTCGCGCTAGTGGCCATGTTATTTGTCAAATTGGAACGAAATGAGCAATCTTTGTAACGGACCTTCCATACAAAATTTATGTAAAGTTTGCTTGAAGAAAGTAAGAAAGAAAAAACATATCACATGTTTTCCTTTTTACCTTCAGATTCCAAAGCCCCTATATATCCAATTACTTTATGAACATCTTGAAATTTTTACACATTTGTTTCTCACGGTGACTTAAATCTGAAACTAGAGTCTACATAAAGTTCAGCTGACAATATGCTCAACAGCAGATAATGAAAGTGATGGTTTCCCTATAGGGTCCTGTGTTAAAACTAGGTTCTGCTTTGGTGGTCATGTTTTTGTCGGATCGGAATTAAATGAGCAATCTTGGTAAAGGCCTTACATACATCATTACTATAAAGTTTGGTTGAATTTTCCTTAGAAGATGGTTAAAATATGAATTTTCCATTGGGTCATTGCTAGTGGCCTTTGTATTTTTTGTCGAATCAGAACAAAAATGTAGAAAATTTTTACCCAGGGCAAGAACGACGAGTTTTGAAATCAACCATATCTAGGCATTAGGTATTTCAAAAGTCCCCAGTCAGGTGTTCTGTGTCCATATACGTTCCCCGGAACCCCTTACAACACATTCTATCACCGCCTTTCATTTGACCTGAGAATTATCCAATCAAAATTAGTTTAAATTCCCCAGTCACGAACAGCCTTTAAAAGAAAAAACATTTCATAGAAATTCAACTTAGAGGTCTAGTTTGGATTTATGGCTAAAAATTCATATTACTATCTAATCTACGTAATTATGATGCAATTTCAGTCGTATAGTGACACATAGTCATCTTACGACACTTCACAGTCCTAATTCAGAATTACACTTCTCAGTATTTTTAGTAACATACAATCAAAAGCTAAGAATCTACAGTACTTCAACAAAAAGGGGGAATACCTACTATTTTATAAGATACGTTTTGCAAAATGTTTTAATAAAGAACCTGAACAGATGATATTCAACATAATCAATCATACAATGAAACTCTTTTGGATGTATTCCAAGATTCCTTAAAACCTATTTAAGGGTGGACTTAAACTCGTGCTATGACATTTGAAGCAATTTCAGATGACATCCTTAATTTCAATCAATATTTGAGTACCAGAGTGCAAATTTGACAAAATATACTAAAACACTATTACCAAATAAATAAAAATTTATCATATGAATGCCACAACTAAGAGTGTGAACAAAGATTTAACGAATTACATAAGCCGACCGTTTTATCAGATATGTTTAAGACAGTATCATTCAAAAAATGGAAAGAATATCATTTTAACTGTGAATAAAAAACTCAATGAAAAAAAACAGCGCAGCAAGAAATCAAACAATATTAGACATGCACATAGGGGGACTATAGAGAAACACACCCATTTGATAGATTTTGGATCATTATCTCCATACCAATAAACCTTATCATAATAGAATTACTTTTTCTTTTTGAAAATTTATTCCAGATCAATTGCCAGATTTGCAATCATTGGATTTATTTAAAGATCATCCAATGGATATTGGAACCTTATTACCAGACTCACTACTGGCAGATTCCTCCATTCCATCATCACTATTTTCAAACAGAAGCAAAACTGTGAAAGGAACATCGAATATAGTTTCCATGTCTGCCAAGAAACCAGTAAAAACAAAAGCTGTATTTAGTATGAAGAACGTCAAAACATCAAAGCCGTATATTGACTCATCAAATTTGACATTAGCGGTTAGGAAAATTAAAACCGATGCTTTTCCCCATACAGTACCACCGTCATTGAATTCAAAAGATAAATTGCAAAGAGTTACCATTGCAAACAATTCTGTCAAATCTCAGGCACAGGATCTGGATATAGCTGGTACAGTTGTCCACGAGTTTTTACCCAAAACGTTATTGACAGAAATGAAAACCCAACCTACGTTACTAAGTTCTTCTTCAAATAAATTAAAAGATAGTTTTAATATTGTTGAATCTTCTGTGTTGCTATCCGATGTTTTTAAGCAGCCTTGGAACCGCTATCATTTCAAGAAAAACTCATTTATTTTACCACGACATTCATCAACATCACTCAAAAATCTTCATAAGAAGAGTCGGAAGAACAGACTTCTGAAGATATATGAAAAACAATTATCTCGACAACAAAATATTAAAGACCCGAAACCATCAATACAACAATTAACCGACATACTTAAACGTGAAAATACACTACTGAATATAGCTCTTGGATTAATAAAAAAGGACAGTTTCTTAAATCAAGCCTTGGCAGGAGGTAAAAGTAAATGTCCATATAAACCTTACCTAAAAGATAAAAGATTTTTCATGGAACTGGTAAAAGATGGTGGATGGATGAAGCGAAGATGTGCTTTGGGAACAGCATATGAACAAAAAACATGTGAATGTTCAATAAACCTTGGATATCAACAACCAGAAGGTAACATTACGGTTAAACAATTATTTTATCAAACATTGACTTCTGAAATTATTCTGAACGCAGAAACGGTAATGGCTTAAGTTTACTTTAGGTTGCCCTTTCCTAGATATTCTAACCATATCCTTAACCTAAAAATTAACCACAGGACACTTACTCTGGCCCTATTACTAACTTTAACCCTTACCCATAACCCTAACCAAAGCTTACTGTAATTAACGTAAATGCAAAAAAACCTTCCTCAAAAAGTGGATCTCCTTAAGTAAATGAAGGCCTATGTTTCGGAATGATGATGATGAAAAGTAATATAATTAAACGATCTGAACAAATGAGTAAATACCATGTTACTTTATTTATTTTCTTGTAAACGGGCATGAATACAAATTGTTAGAACCTCTTAAGTGAGGAAAAAAAACAAAACTCTATTTCCTTATTGTTATTACCAATGTTTTTAAGGTCAGGGTCGAATTTAATATTTTTTACAGGTAACTTGTAACCTGATATCGCTAGTTTTGGTTTAACGTTTTGATAGTTTTTCCGTGTATCCAATTGATTAAGGGCGAAATTGTTGGCTTATCGTTTTCTTCTCTTGTTATTTGAGCTGTTCTTTTTGCCATTTTTATTTTGTCTAAAAATAAATAAAACTAGATTTGCAATTGCAAGCAATAGCTGATGTCACCCCGACAACTCATTCGATGATTCAATCCTGTTCGCAGCCTCTCAAGCTACCTAGAAATGACGTATTTTGGTGGTCATCTTGGAAATGACGGCCATTTTGAAAATTTCAAATGTCGAACATATAACCTTGGATGGTGGTCTAACTATCTGCAAAGTTTGAAATCAATTGGTGCAGCTACTTCAGAATAATCGCTCGAACAAAATATGTGGAATAATAATAATAATAACTAGATATTTTGCAATTGCTAGCAGTAGCTGATGTCACCCAGACAACTAATTCGATGATTCTCATTCGCAGCCTCAAAATCTACCTAGAAATCAGTTTTCATTGAAATCCGACATGGTTGTAATTTTTACGTTTTTCAGTGGCCATCTTGGAAATGTAAGCCATTTTAAAATTTTTTCTGCATAAATTCCTTCCCCATGAACAAGTTCTGCAAAGCAGTTCCTGAGATATTAAATCGTCAATTTTTCAACGTAAAATGGCGGCCATTTTGAAAATTTTAAGCACACAGAATATAACTTCAGATGGTGGTCCATCTTTGTGCAAAGTTTGAAATCATTTCATTCAGCAATTTCAAAATAATCGCTTATACAAGAATTATTGGAAGCGGAGGAATAATAATAATCAGAAGAAACGTAGAAAAACAACATGTCACCCCGACAAAGTCTGGGGTGACATTATTATAATAATAATAAGAAGAAGAAGAAGAAGAAGAAGGAGAAGAATCAGAAGAAATGTAGAATGACATTATGTCTCCCCGTCTACGTATGGGGTGACATAAATAGTCTGCCTCTCAGCTATCCATAAACCAATTTAAGAAAATATCTTATCATTTACTGCTTGGCGCTTTATTTTGTGTTTCACTATTTTTGTTTTACCTTGCATCATACTCCCGTATCCTACAAATTATAAGCAATCAATGGATATGGAGTAAATGCATATGATGCAAATTATATTTACAAAATAACATAGAAACGTTAAACACAATATTTTAATTTCGAAAGTTATTCCTTTTTTCACATTGAAAAGTTTAGCGATCATACATGACTATTGCTCTTTCATGACCAAGTGAGAGCCTAACCGTCAGTCTAAAAACAATTAATCCAAAGAACATAGGAAAAACAAAGAATCATTGGCATAACATGAGTACAGCACACGAAAGAAAAATGATGACACACACACATACAAAGATGAACTACAACGACAATGCAGTGGACTAGAAGCAGAACAATTTGATCGTACAATTTTATCTTAAGTTTTTACAAAGAGAAATCTGAAATAAACAAAAGCATCAAATCAACGAATTAATTATAATCTACCAGGTTTATATGTGTATTTATATAAAAGTCAATTATATAGAGAGAGTTATCTACGGATATTTTCTGCCCAAGAGATGGCTATAAAGACTGGCACATGCATATTGCTCGAGCCTTAATTGTTGAGATTATTGATGTGCAAGTCTGTAAAGCTATCTCAAGGTGATAATTATTGTGTTTATTTAACATTGTTTTATGCAAAGCCTACGAAAGTAGGTGACATATAGTGTTCGGGTCTGTTTGTTCGTCAAAATTTGGTTTACCCACAGGTAAAGGTTTCTTTTCTGCCCAAGGGATATCTTAATTTTCGGTATATACGCTTTTATTATCAAACTTTATATAAATACACATAAGGGTATAATTTTACAAAAAAAAATTTACTCATGGAACCAACTTCATGCTTCTTTGACAATGGGTAAAAAACGAGATAGTATAAGGTTAACCTACAGGTTTAAGTTTTTTCTATGAAGGGCGTATGCTGTCATTATCAAACACGACATGGGTATGCATCACAATATGATTAATAAAAAATCAGATTAAACTTCTACATATCACAAAAATCATATTACAATTTACTTCATACTGGACTGATTAAGTAATATATCAATGTTCAAAACAGTTGTTTGGTGTCTGCTGAACACACAATCTTTCTATATAACAAAATAACGAGATACATGAGCATGTGAGCTGTTAAAAGAGATGAATTTAAAATCTGAAATATAACAAGATATAACATCAAGATACAAAAAAAAAAAAAAGAAGAAAAAAAAAAAACACATGGCAAAATAAAGAGTAGAAACAATAAAAGGGTCGACCGATATATTTCGGCAAATCTGCCACTTGGAATTTCTACGCAAACGCCTGAGACACAAAGTCCTACTCAAAGGTTTTACTCATTCATTCAATCCGTCGTTCGCTGTTTCCAACCCCTCTTTGCTACTCAGCTACATCGAGTTTCACAACGATACTCTTTGTCCCTCATCAGACTTCATGTTCAGGCCTTACAACAACAAATTGCAGTTTTTCAAACTAAAAAAAAATTATAAAAAGTAACTGAAATCCTCTTGCCATTTTACACTCGCTCAACATATCGTTTCCTATATTCGTAATTTGAATTCTAAGATATACAACTTTCTTATATATGCAAGAGTCGTAAATTTAACAATCTTATTCCAAAAACCATAGTAGTTACTCCCCACATTGTCTCCTCTGACCAGGATACTTCGCCCCATTTGAATATTTCTGATGAACAAGCCGCACAAACTCATATAACTGTGAAATGTGTACTAGATACAGTTGTGTTGTCCCCTGCTGAAACTAGTCTCCTGTCCAAACCTCTTAATTTTATGCCTACGATACAAGTTGCCGACCAGTTTCAAAATCATACTGATATTCAGTCTTTTTTCCGTCGTCTCCTTCTCAAAGCTTTCTTTGCAGATAAAGATACCGAGAAGGATATATGTCCTAAACAAGATATGGCCTCATTATTCCAAAAATCAAATCATAGGCCCTCCACCTTCACTCCTAAGTCCTCCTGGTTTCCCACTCTAAAACGTTATTTTACTGTTTGCTTAGCCGAAATCTCTAATTTGAAAACTCAGCATCTGAAAAAAAAAACAACCTGACTCCTGATGAACAATCAGCCCTTCGTCAACTAAAAATGAGACAGGATATTGTCATCAAACCTGCAGACAAAGGTGGTGCGGTTGTTGCCTGGGATGTAAACTGTTATGTTCGAGAGGCTGAATATCAATTGTCTAATGGCCGGTTTTACCACAAATTGGAAACAATTCACAAGCTTCATAACCCAGGAAGACCAATTGTGTCAGCTTGCAGCTGTCCTACAGAAAACATTTCTAGTTTGCTGCATGATATTTTCATGCCGATCGTTGAAACTCTCCCGACATTCGTCAAGGATACAAACCATGCCTTGAACATTTTCAATGATTTAAAATTCAACGGTGTACGGCGCAAGATTTTCACCATGTACATCACTGCCCTTTATACAAGCATACCTAATACTGATGCAATTTGGACAGTCAAACACTTTTTGGACAGGAGTCCCAATCCCTATTTTGACACGGACATTATTTTGAGATTGACGGAACTTGTCCTCAATCTCAATACGTTTCAGTTTAATGTGGATTTTTACAGTCGAACAGGTGGAGTTGCGATGGGTACAAAAATGGGTCCTAGTTTTGTTTGCTTGTTTGTTGGATAACTGGAAGAAAAATGTTTACAGAGTTCAGTGGCCCTTTTCCTGATCTTTTCAAAAGATATATAGATAATATTTTCGGTGTTTCTAGTAATACGGATCAGGAACTTAAAAGTTTCATTGGCTTAGTATCGTCTTACCATTCAGCCATGAAATATACTTTCACTGTAAGTGAATCGGAATTGGCGTTTTTAGACATTTCCTGCAGGGTATCCTACCATGGCATTGTAACTTCGATCTTCTATAAACCCACAGATGTTCATTGTTACCTTAATTACAACTCTTCTCATCCTAAAACCTGCAAGAATGCTATTCTAAGTCGCAATTTGTGATGAAGAAGATTTCAGAATACATTGTAACAAAATGACATCGTTCTTCTCTTCAAGGGGATATCCCAAAGCCGTTCTCGACAGGGCCTCGGAATCCGTTTGTAAACAGAGTAGACAGCATATTCTGCCTCCAAAACGCAAGTCACAGAATAACAGAGTACCTCTTGTTCTCAATTACCATCCCCACAACATAGCCATCCTCAACATTCTCTTGAATGATTTTAAGAGCACCCGCCGACTGGGTGACCGCTTTGCGGAACACATTCGCCCTGTCCGTAATAATACGGATTGACCAGTCGGCAATCAATTCAGACTCCCTAACCAATGCCCACAAGATATGCAAGTGACACTGCTTATAAAATTACATGGTGGCCAGGAAAATGGAGGTACGTTGGAACAACGGATTATATTCAGATTGGGTACTTTAAAACCCAGGGGTTTAAACGTAAAACAATTATTCCACGACTAACGAGTCTCGATGTCGTATGATTTCAAGTGGCCTATATGTTGCTACCAGTGTACACACAATGTCAAAAATGTTTAACCTGTATGAAATATATTATAATTTCTAAACTATTCCTTCATTCCACACGACCCACTTGACGACGGCAGATTTGCCGAAATATACGGTCGACCCTTTTATTGTTTCTACTCTTTTATTTTGCCATGTGTTTTTAGGAGGATTTACGGTACGTAAATTCTTCTTATGCTGTCACTTTCTTCAGAAAAATGCCGGGTATGAATATTCACTTCGAGATCAAAAATCAACTTTTTGCGGCCAAATTCATTGCGAATTTCCTCTTTAACATTATTGTAAACAGCATAAGAAATATGACATATACACGTAAGGTGTAAGCCTAATTAAAATAGAATTGCGGAGGGAATATTTTAACAGTTAACCGAGTGTCACATGACAAGTTAGTTATAAATAACTTCACATGTTACCGTATTTGTAGAAATAATAATAACCTGTGACCTGAATATTGTAATGTTTCTGAATTTAAACGATGCAAAAAATAAATAAAAATAATAAACAGAGGAATTAGAATTGTTTCTAGTTTAGTGCTAATTTGATTCAGAATTGATTTATATGGCTCTTGTATCGATATTGAAAAAAATATGAAATTGGCAATATATTTCCCTCTAAGAGACAAAGGATGAACAATTATTCATGTTTTTATTGGCGGACTTCGGGGTTGGAAACCTTCCCCTTTTCTCGATTTAAAAATAAATTAATTCGTGCAGAATTTAGTCAACAGTTTAAAAAATGGCAAAAATTAGACTGGAACCTCTCCTTTCTCTGGATCTCATTTGAATCCCCCTTTTCAAAGTTAAGGAAATTATGTTTTTTTGCCAAACTTCGACAGTTATGCAAGATGTTCCCTTATTACTTCGGAATCCTAATGTGGTCAAGATACCGCATTTACATGGGACGTACTTCTTTTATCCATTTTCAATGATAACATACCAACACATTTTTATGGAATCGCTAGATAAAAATTTGTCGACTAAATATGTCCACTATGCTGTCTAAACCAATGTATTAAAGAATTTCTCTTTTACATTGTATATTTTGAGACCATAAAGGCATCATATGAAACATGTATACAGCATAATGAAATTTACTGTTTTTTTTAATGCAACTTGGGTATTAATTGTATTCAAATATTCAAATAAGTATTTCATATATCACATTGTCATTGCTTACTTGTATCAGCTAAAACAGAACATACGTCAGTTCTTTGGAACTAACATTTTGCAGTTTAATTAAGAAACCTTTTATTTTTCCCGTATTATCAATAACATTTGTCCATGTGCTATAATCAACCAGTTTAAACGACACTATAATTTGACAACTTTCAACGAATATAGCCTGGCAATCAACTAGCGTAGTAACTAAACCACTACCAAAAGATATGCGTTTGTGATACCCATTTACTAGACGCAAAAATATACAAAATGTATGAGGCTTTCAACAATGAGCAAATACACCTGTACTAGTTACATCGGTTTGAGCAGAATTCACTTGCTGGATGTCGAACAACGCTACGTTCATGGTTGTCTACGTCAATGGACGCGGGATCGTCAACAGACATAAACATATCGGACAAAGTACCCTAATAAACACTGTCATCCATTGCTCGAGAGAATGACCAAAAGACAATTCGAAATACAAAGGACTACAGGATATTCATCGAGTTGGCTGCAAGATAACTTGGGAAATAAATTTGGGAGATGTGGGCATAATAGCTACAGATGGTAAAAATAGTATGATTTTTAAAGAAAATATGAAAGCCTAAATGTAAAATTTTGAAAATTTTAACTGAAGAAAAATAGAGAGCATGCACCTCAAGCAATGGAGATATTCATAAGAACTCCACACTTCAAGAGAGACAAACTCTGTCATAAATGCAAAAGCAAGAGATATTGTCAACGAGTAAATGTACATGACACCAAATTCATACAGATACAAGGTAAAATTAACCAAATGGAACAACGCATTTATTGTTCTTCATCTTCTATACCTTCAACATTTCCCATATATATAGTATTTTGTTGCACAATAAACAATTTCACGATTATCTTTTACGAAATTAAAGCGTAAATCCGACTAAACAGTACTCCAGTACTTTGATTGTATCTTGATGTTATATTTTAGATTTTAAATTCATCCCTTTTAACAGCTCACATGCTAATTTATCTCGTTATTTTGTTATTGACCTTGATAGCTGTTTCGCAACACATATTTTGTTTTTTGTTTTTTCTTTCTATATATATTATGTAACTGATGTCAAAGGTTTACAAAAATATGCTTGAAATACACTTTCTTCTATACAATGCATCAAATCACGGCATTTGATCTAGAACACGTGTGATAACATGAAAATCAATTAACATTCATATTGTAAAGGATGGAGATCTAGTGTGAAATTGTTAAGATTGTAATTGTTAACATTGTTAACAGTTGCATAAAACTCAAACGCTAAAGGAAGTTTCAGTTCGCGAAATTTCAATTTTATCATACCTAAATTATTTACTGTATTGTGAATACAATTAACACCTATCAGTCAATTACTGTGAAAATATCGTGATGCTGACTAATAAAATAATTATCGTCGATGAATGAATAACGCCTGACCACCTTTACACCAATCAGGTGATTTAAATCTGATATGTAAGAAAATTAAATAACTCAATTTACTAGTATTTTTGGTGAAAGAAGACAAAGACAATGTGTAAGAGTTTCGTTGCATTATTAAAACACGTAACAAAAGTAACGTGTCACTTAACTAATTTTTCACAAATGACCTAAGTAAACCGCATAGGGCATGTTCATGATAAAATATGCACAAATACGCTCATGGCATGTTGGTAAAAAGTCAACTTAATGTTTATAATTGAATAAATGTATAACAACAAAACAAACGGATTACAAATCTTAAAAGAGGATGAATAGAGAAAAACCCCCAGCTTTAGCTTTACATAACCCCTGCCCGAATAGATTTTACGGCAATTATCTCTGTTGTAGGTCACTACTTCATGCTCAATTTATAACATCTTAAATTAGACTGAAAATTCAATTATTCATTTGCAAAATCTTCCAGCTCTTTACTATCTGCAACTGCGGTCCCAGTGTGAAAAATGCAAAAACGGATAATTCAGTTCTAGAATTACACAGATTCGTGACATTATTAAGTCCCCATAGAATCCTTTTGATTTTCGTTGTCCTCGAATATAGTTTTTTATTTAGTTTATCACTTCATTTTGTTCTTATATGGTTCCTCCTTTTGTTTAAGTATGTTTTTGGGCTTGATTGAAAGAAGAGACATTGAAAAAAAAATGAATATGATATAGAATTTGATTTGAATGGAGTGATTTGGTCACAGGCCGATCGGTGTTTTGTTTTAAACAAAAGAAATGGAACTCTTCATTAAACGAAGCAAAAAAAGGTCTACTTAGATTGTTTTCCGTAGTTACAGATTCCAAAAAGTTGTTTCTAATTAGAAAATTTAATGATTTTTTAAATCGTCTGTTTCATTAAGGTTCAGAAATAATGTAAATGTTCGCTGTTTGATTGTAAAGTTTGTTATTAGTGTGTAAATTGCGGAATAAGTGGACTATCATTCTGGATGACTCAAATATACATCTCCAAATTTTCTCCAAAATTGGCATACTGATTCATAAAGAATTGATCAATACGTGTGCAAAATTTCATTTCCGCCCTTCCACACAAACCCCAAAGTTCGTGGATTCTGCTACAATACTGGCTCTATTTTTAGAAATGAAATCGAATTTACCTATATACGTCATGATTACAACTCTAAGTCAGAGGCCCATTCAGGTAATCGTAATTTGATTTTTTGTCTATTGTTTGTTTTAATGAATTAAACAGTAAACCACCCTTCCAAATGAATATTTAGATACAGAAATCTCGAAACCTTCCCATTAATTTCGTATAATTTTATCATAATGGGGTACATTGATCCCCATGAGTGCCTTGGCAGTGTTTATAAATAACATTTACCGCCAACTAATGAACACAATGGAAAATACCACGGGATATCATTTTGGATCTTTGAAATATTGTGCCCGCCCCCTTTAAATAATACATTTATTTTATTGTCGCCAGGTTAATTTAAGTGTGGTCGCATTGAAGGCATTCGACATCAACTATAAACAATTTAACGTGCAATAACAGACAAATTGTTAACTTTTATTTTGTAAATGTTTTTGTTTTACTAAATGCATCGTTCCTTTGTGATTTATATACCCGAACAAGCTTAATATCCAGCCGTTACTATGTACCATCAACAGACGGCGTGTTTCTAAAATATGGCTCATGAAGTAGACGCCCACCCCATTAGCATGTTTAGAAGGGAGATAATTTCACACAATGACTTTTCGGACTGGTCAGGTGCAAAAAGGGGAACTTTCCTGTTTTTAGAAGACCAGTTTTATCACTGATGAACTTATGCTATTTTAAGTTGAATTAAAAAAATCCCAGCGAAAGAATTTTCATTTCTTTCAATTTTTTATTTCTTATTTTATATTCTAAGAACACGTTTTAATATTCAAAAAATAAGTGCATTTTTTAATTTCATTTCAAAGCATTTTTTTAATTCTAAAGGTCGTTAAAAATAGCAATAAGGGCAAAATAACGATTTGTGAGCCACATGAATAACGATGTGAGGAGATTGGACAGTACCATGAACCAATTATAATAGTAAAGACCGTGTAAATTAGAAAAGTTGGTTTTCAGGTCGTTCGGTCTTGACATGATATTTTTAAAAATCTCAAAATCATCCATAACCAATGACCATATGGAACTTTTATGATAAAGTCACATGCATCTTGTTACATCCAAGCTGGATGATTTAAGAACACATTTATTTCCATTCTTAATTTTGCAATGGTCCAATTATTGCGTATAGTTATCAAATAGGGTCAAGTTTCTACAATTTTCCGTTTTTATCTCGAAGCCATGAAATGGCTGGAGAGATATTGATATGGCAAGAAAAAATCACGTGCCCCGCATGAGGCTTCAAGCCTATTAACAGCTCTAAAAGGTGATCTTCGTGCTTCCGATAAAATATAGTGCGCTAGTTTCTTTCAAAATCGTATACATTTAGTATTTAAGTTATATTTCTTCATTTTCTTGAGTTGAATACAGTGTTGGTTTAATAAATTGAAAACAATATGAATGTTTATCAAATTACTCGTTTTTATATTGCGTCTCGGATCAACGAACTAGTCGCGCAGTAATTTGCGAGATGAAAATAACATTGTTTACCTGTGACGACTGTGCATATATTTATAGCAATGAAACACACTATCCGATTATTTTCACGTATTACGGAATAACTTAATATCTGCAGACGTATGTAGCAGTTCTTTGGATGACTACGAAGTTTTGCCACATGTAGATTTTCAGGGCTTCGAGATTCAGCTCCATCGGAGCTTTGATTTGCTTTCTTACCATCGAATAGTCTATTTGACAAGTTCAGTAGAAATAACGTTTTATTATTAAGATGTTCTTTCTAGCCATTTTAATGATTTTAGTTTTATTTCCTTTTATCAAATTTTCCTTTCTGATCAAAACTCGGCGATGTGTAAGTTAATATGTTATGAACACGAATCGTTTGATTTTTATCTCGAAGCCTTGAAACGGCTGGAGAGATGTTAATATGACAAGAAAAAATCACGCGAGGCTTCAAGCCTATTAACAGCTCAAAAAGATGATCTTCGTGCTTCCGATAAAATTAGTGCGCAAGTTTCTTTCAAAATCGTATACATCGTGTTTTTAAGTTATATTTCTTCATTTTCGTGAGTTGAATACGGTGTTGTTTTATTAAATTGAAAACAATATGCATGTTTATCAAATTACTCGTTTTTTATATTGCGTCTCGGACCAACGAACCTGTCGCGCAGTAATTTGTCAAAGATGAAAATAACATTTGTTTACATGTGACAGTGTATTGCATATATTTATAGCAATGAAATCGACAATCCAAATCACACTATCCGATTATTTTTACGTATAACGGAATAACTTATTACATGCAGACGTATGCAGCAGTTTTTTTGGATGACTATGACTGCCACGTGTAGATTTTCAGGGCTTCGAGATTCAGCTCCATCGGAGCTTTGATTAAACATATTAACAACTATTTGATATGACAAGTACATTTGTAAATACCGATATTTCAGATTATTTAATTATTTGTAGATTAACGACCTTTTAAATGTTCCGTTTATTTCTTGACATTACTTCAAATTCTTGTAAGAAAGTGTTGTGTACCCCAAAATGTTGTTCGGGGAACAGCTTCTCGTCCGTATAAATATATTTTGGAAAGTTTTACATGGTATGTGGAGGAGCTGTAACTTTATTTACCAAAATACATCGAAATAAAAAAAAATAAACACAACAAAAAAAAAAAAAAAAAAAAAACCTCCACTAGAAATCGAAGCAATCTCTTAAGCATCGAGTATTTTTTTCTTTGACATTGGAAAACATTCTAATTACTGCTGCTGTGTATTATAAACTTCGAACGTCGATTGAAAAATGTTATTACCAATGCAGCCTAATAACAGATGGGTCTCACTCCATCAGTCCATTCTCATAACACTCAGACGAGCTTTTTATTCTTTTACATCTTTTACACGATATTAGGTCCAACTTTAGTAACGGCTAGAGTCTATTCTTTTCTAGCAAAGCAGCCAAGGAGTTGGTAAAACCGAGACTTTGTCAGAGCTCATGACAATGTCAATTATAATACTGTCCCGGTCTTGGATGTACATGCAACTGTTAGAGAAGTTAGACATTTCTCTTAGAATAAAGTTCTTCCAGAAGTATTACATCGCCAAACGAATACCGGAGCAAAAATGATGAAAGGTGGAATTCCTAAATCAAAAATCCAAAATCAGGCAATTCATATCCAACACGAATTGAAGCTCAAAGACAGAACAAATAAGCAAAAATGAACAAAACTAAAGCAGTAGCAGTTTGAACCCTACAAAAACTGAGGTATCATCAAGAACTCCGGAAGTGTAAGCATGATCTGCTCAACGTCACCCGTCACATTGCCAGTGAAAAACGATTAAATTTACAAGAAAATGCGGTTTTACTAGTTGCGGTTTTTGCTTATAACAGACGTTATAATTTCGATATTTTATTGTTTAATGATTATCTCATATCTTGTTGAACAATTTTCGTGTAAGAATTTCTGATATTACATTGTAGTATATGAAGCTGAATGTTCAAACATGTTGAGACAGACAG
Organism: Modiolus philippinarum; assembly: GCA_002080025.1. NCBI lineage: Eukaryota > Metazoa > Mollusca > Bivalvia > Mytilida > Modiolidae > Modiolus > Modiolus philippinarum. The sequence continues at coordinate 190,278 of MJUU01058294.1, forward strand.
TTGAAAAACGAAAAATTATAAAAGTATATTTCATTTATTTTATTTGCATATTCGTAATTGGGTACTCTTTGTAAAACATGCCTTTCACATATAGTGATCGAAATAGAATTCGACCATTTTACAACAGAAAAGAGTAAATATTTTATTATCATTTTGTTTGCCTGCTTTTTGTTTATTTTTTGCATTCCATTTCTTCTTACAAATCGCCCCCCTACGTACAAAGTAATGTTCTCAAGATGAATTACCATCTGATTGATTCCCTTTTTGCGAAGTTGAATGAATATTAGATACAAAAGTGAAAACGATATAATTCAGGGCTATTTAAGTATAATCATAGATCTTGTTAAAATCATTTCATCTAACTGTTTGAATGATATTCAGAGCAATATTTCCAATACGTAAACATCCAAATACATCAGTTTTTGAATTATTTTTTTATCATTTTATCGAACTAAATTTCCAAAACATAGGCGTGCGTCAAACAATTACCATAAATAAAAAGAGGGCATTGTCATCGATTAAATTGGTTGCTCAAAATTGACGAAGAATTATTTGACAGACTTTCAATAAGCAATGAAGGGATATGGAGTAGATGTACATGAGACAAAGTCTCTACAAATACATGTTAAAACAAAGCAATGGAACAACGCTTTTATTGTTGTTCTTCATCTTGAAGTCATCATAAGGCCTTCAACAATGAGCTTTGATCATACATTAAATTAAGTTCAAGACAGCCCCTAGCACCGGTTTGAGCGGAATTAATTGCTAGCTATAATGTATATTGTATGTCTTATTATTTGTTAATTTGTAAATTTGTTTATATGTTGCCATTGACCCTGTATTGGGTGTAAACTGTGCTTGAAATAAATATATCATCGACCAACGCTACATCAATACTCCATATTATTCATTTATCGGTAATTTTTATGTATTTCCTTTGATCTACAGAGTCTGATATTGTCAATATCACCGAACTGGACACTATCACGAAAATATCGGGTCACTGTGAAGGCGTCACGTGCGGGTTGCTAGGGTGACGTCACGTTTTGTACTACTTGTCGTGTTCATACGCGTTATACGTTGAATGAAGAAATGCATATACATTATTGCAATAAACAATAGATAAACAGTGCTAAGATAGAAATTTAAGCTTAATTCAATTTATTTAAGAGTTTTATTCACCATTTTGTGAATTACCGATAAAAGACATATAGGACATTTTGTTTTTGATACGGACTTTATCACGGCGTAACGCATCAAGCTCGCCCTAACGCGCTCACTTGATACTTTGCTCGACAAAAAGTACTAATAGAAGACGATCACAACACTTAAACAATCGCAGGGCACTCACCGAGCCAAAAGTAAGAAAACTTAAAAATTATAAAATCATGAGATGTGGGCACAATAAACAGGAGGTCAGAATAACATCATGCTAGTACAACAAATAAAAAGTTCAAAATTTGAAAGTATGATAGTGCATCCATATGAGAAATTCTTTCAATCGCAAGTACAATAACTCAAATGTACAATGAGCATTCATCTCTCGCACGGGGAATCTTTTTTACGGACTCCACACTGCAGGAGAGACAAACTATTTATTTTATTTTACGAAATTTAGGCCATAAATATACATTCATTAACATAATTTATAATTTATTCCTCGCCCAACTGATTTAATTTGACATAGATGTACCTCATGTTGACATATGAGTGATAATAATGTATCTATATTGATTTCTGGTCTGATTTGTATATTTTATCAATATATCTGTGGTACCGGGTTTTCCCAATTAGTGTCTCTCATTTAATCATTAACCAACTGACTTCATTTATCCTTTTGATAAGTCAGATCAAGATGGACAAAATTCGAACACATGATTGATTGCGGTCCGTTTCTTACAATAAATGTTGATGTTTGTGCTATACCTAGCAATTTTTGAAAATACTTATCAAGCATACTAGCTTCAAATAAGCATTCCTGTCAGTTTTTAGCATCTTTATAACATTGCAAACAAATGCCATAACCAAATGAATGCTTTGTTCAGTAAGGAAGATATAATTGCTCTCTGAAGACTTCAAATTAGATGTTCTCTCGAGGTAAAACCTCTATAAACAGGGAGAGTTGGCAGATCAGATTACACTCGCTTGGCCGTTGTCTTAAAGAGCAGCAAAAGTTTATTCTGTTGCAGACAGTGGCGTTCACGTGGTTTAATAATATTTTTATGCAGCTTTATTCGGTTCATCACATTTCTAGCACTCGTTCTCAGCACATGTAACCACAATCACGATAAGCTGAGAATTCTACATACAGCTACATCGCTTGTGTTTATTTACCATTTCTGTGGTTTCCCAAAAGTTTGATTTTATATGCACATGGCCCTTTTCAGAAACTAAGTTTACAGGTCCCTACGGCATTTAGCTAGTGTAAAGACTATGTAGAAATTTTATGAAACTTTAAAAGAGTATCTGTCTCGTGATGATATATTGGCGTCATGCACTTTAGTGCTCTTATGGTTATTTTTTCAGCTTGTTAATAGGTTTTGAATATTTGGTTTTCTAAATGTCTAATTTATATTTAGACACAAAATATGTTATTTACTGAAAGAAACTATGTATTAGTTTGGTCTTTCTGTTGATTATTTGTAGTCACTATGTATTTTCAAATGCTTGTTTTAATGTGTTTTAATGTATGCGTTCTTTTTTCTACATTTTCCTTATTTGGACATCTGATACAATGAAATGCAGCGTGTTTGTGAAGAGGGAAGATGAAATTTGCATTTCGAGAAGTTCGTGGACTTCTTGTCTGCATTGGAATTGATATTTTAATCACAGTACACGAAGCCATGTTTTGTTACTATATATACCGTATGTTTGTATTTCTAACAGATCTTTTCAATTTTGTGCTTACAAATTACAGAAACTGAAGTCAAACTGAATAACGCCCGTCTCTGAAATTATATTAATTAGGTTTAGACTTCATTTAACCATCTAAACGATTAATCAAATATTCATTGACATTTATTTTGTTACACAGAATGTTTTCCTGAGGTGATAATGGATTTTGACAATGGTATAATAGAGGACAAGTCTCCGAATCAAATTCCATGTGGAGTGGAAGGCGTATCTTCTCTTAGTGATTTGGCTTATTTCAATGGTGCCAGCAGAATTATTTTGTGGAGATATACAAATTTCGATTTTCAGAAAGCTATAACCTTGAAATTCCGTTTCAAGTCAGAGTCAAAGCTAAGGAGTTTACCGCATCCTTTGATTTCTAATTGTGGAACTGGGAGAGATGAGCCTTCATTTGGCGTTGTTTTACATACATTTTCAGATGTTTTAGCTATGTTTGTAAAGACAAAAGACAATCCTTTAAAATTTGTAACATTTCATATAAATGTAAGTATTAAGCTTAAAATTCATGTTTAATTGTATATTTGTGATTTCTTTTGTGATCAGTTAAGAAAAGTCTTTTGTGATCAGTTAAGAAAAGTCACATATTTTTAAAGTATTTTGATTTGACAAGAATTCATTGCATGAATTATCCATTACTGAATTCATGACAGGATATAATAGTATAATCATACGGCCATTGAAGTTCAATTATTTAGCTAAAGGTTTACACAAAACATATCAAAGAACAAATATAAGAACATTGAGTGAATGTAATAAGTCCACAATAAAACACAGTATGGCTGTTCGCTTATTAGAATCTTGGATTCAGAACTTAACTTTTCGTGTAGGAAATTCCAACAAAATTTATTTTTCGATTTATTCGAGTTATCTAATTGTATTTTATATATTCAAAATTGCAGACAAAGAGCCCATTTTGGTTATGGCAATACAAACATAACATATATCAAACAAAAACATAATGAAATGAACAAATATAAGGAAGATATAAAGATAAAGATAAACATTAAACACTGAACAGATCAGTCAATACAAATGAATAAAAGAAGAATAAACCATACATTGTATAAACATAATAAAACAGTAAACACAATAGAATTGATAATTGGAGTGATTGAATAGCAACATAAATAATATTGACACAAGGAGACAAAAAGCTGAAATGTGATGTACAATAAAGTACATTATATCAATTATATAGATATACATATATGATATTGTTCTACGAGAGTGACACTGTGGTCCAACCATACCAGCGGGAAATCTAGTGGTATAAAATTATGTCCCTTCTAGAAAAAAAATCTTCTGTGATTATATGATTTTCTGATCAAAATAAGAGCATGGCGACGAAAGTAAACAACCGACAAAATGTTAAGATTTAAAAAAAGAAACATTTAGTTCAAACGTCATTCAATTACCAGACCTTTGCTCTGTAGGGAAAAATGATTAAACTTGTCCATAAGAAGGATTGATACGAGAATTTCTTAAATAATTAACTGTCGTGAAAAAAAAATTCAATTGACAGACTGATTCTGACATGGTGACATGATTCGTAAAAATAGCTTGGTAAATCATTAACAAAAATATTAAAAAAATTAGGGCTCAAACTGTCCCCTTGTCTGAGTCCTAAGCCACACTTTTAGAAATCTGTGCTAATTTTGTCCACTTGAACACAGGCACGAGAATTTGTATACATATCTTTAACAATTTTGACCCAACTCCAAGTTATTTCAATTTATATATCAAATGAATATGGGAGACCGAAGTGAAGGCTTGTTTAAAATATACGAAACAGGCATAAAGTGGCTTGGATTTATTTTTTACATATTTTTGAATCAATAAGTTACTACAAACATATATCAGCTAGGGGTCTTCTCTCCTCAGTTTTAATGACTGTCTAATAAAAGAGACAACTGTATTTATATCTTCAGGTGTTGTTGGACTAAGGACAATAGCTAGTTTCTGGTGAACAGTTTTTTTTTAATTAAACTCATTATTATTGTAACAGTTATTAAATTTTATAATGAGATTTTTTGGAAGTTGATTATTATCTTTGCAATTAAGCAAAAAGTGTATTTCTTCTTCTACTCTATTACAAGAGTTTACATATGGTGTGTTGTCTAGGGATCTTTTTGTGTCTTCCTAATTCAATTGGTAACTCATTGTCACTAAGTCTAAATTTAGTGAATTTTTTCTTGTTTCTTTATTTGGGTGGTTTAGATAAAAAGTTTCTATACTTTCATGTTGTCTTCATTTGATAATTGTATTTATGTATTTACAAGATTTTTATAATATTCTACAACTGTATTTCTAATATTCTTCTTTAATTTTTGGGTGTTTTCTTTAGTTTCATGATTATTTAACTGTTCTATATCTAGTTTTCCTTCATACTTTCATAAGCATATACATGTGTAAGTTTCTTCATTATCAAAAAATTCAGTAAAATTAAAAGCTTCAGTGAGGAGAGGATTTAATCAATCTTGAGAAGTAGAAAAAAGGTTGATATTTGATAATAGATTCCACAGGCAACAATGCATGAAGATAAAAATAAGTACAGATTTTGAAAGTTTGCAGTAGGAAAATAATTTACCATTAACCTTTTGTCGAAATACTAACATATCTAATGAAATCGAAATTTGGATCTAACATTAGTCCTATCAGCAGTGGTATCCCGCTTACCATGGGAATAATCTTCTGTCGAATTCAGTGATATTGTCTGACAGGTAGGTTGGTTATATTATAAGACCATATTGGCAAAATACATTCCATACGATATATTTGAAATGCTTAGTTTAAATCATCAAAAGTTACAGAATGATTGATGAAAAAAATGCATTTTTTTACAAAACAGATTCATAATGTTAGAAGATATATTCCATTTCTGCTTTTGTCTTCGTTTGTTTATGGTTTCAAGTTTTCGAACAGGGTTAAGTAGGGAATCTTTATTTATACGTGAAGTAGGAAATTGTTGTCAATATGTGAAGTAGGGAACTTTTATTAATAGGGTGCAGAAGTTAACTTAGAGGGCAGTCATGAGAACAAGTCTAAGTTAACTTGGAACAGACTTAGAACGGTCCTAGAATCATGACCGTCATTGTAATGTCAGTCTACTTTCGCCTTGACCGTTCTAACTTAATCTGCTTTGGCCATGACCGTCTTACCAAATCTGTTCTGGTTATAACCGTTCTTATTAGGTCTGCTTTAGCCATGACTGTTCTGGTCCTAGGATTATCAAACTGAGGATTTTTATAGCACGTGCTACGTGTGATAAATTTTATCCCCACAGTGTTGAGCAGACATAACCTCAGAAAGGGCGGGGACGAAAGAGGTTCTCATCTCGATTTCCCCTTAAATAATCTCGTCTCCCCTTTCCCACTTCTCGTCCAACTTATCTTAAAGTTATGTTAGAGCAGTTTTAAAAGTGGTAATATGGTAGAGAAGTTCTAAGATGTCAAATGAAGTACAGTTCTTTTGCCAATTTTAGTCGAACTACTGGCAGTTTCATTAATGTGGGCATCAATATTATATCGAATGCAGAGGATGTCCCTATTGTCATATGTTTTTTCATTCAAATTACAGTAAGTTTCATATTTGCGGGCATTAGTATTCTATCAAGTTCAAATATAATTATCTAAAACTATATAGTTTGTGATAAACAAATATAAATGTCAAAACAACAAAAAATGATACACTATATACAAGCAAATAATGTACAAAGTACCATAACATAAATATAAAATACCACCACATAAAGACCATTACGAGTCCCCTGTCCTCAGTTCTAATGATTTGTTTTTTTTCAAGAACGCAATTTACTTACTTGCGTCGGTGTTGATGGATTAAAAATATTTTTTAATATGTCATTATCGGAAAGTTGAGTAAAGTTAATATTTTTAGAACATTGAAATTGGAAATAACACAGTCTGAGACAATTATTGGTCACAAAATGCAATGCTTCTATTACTTTACATTTGAGGTACAGTCCTTCATTTCTGGGTACGTTAAAATGAGTAAAGTATGATTACTATTCTGGGTTTGGTTATTAGTTTTCTGAAATCATTTTTTTTCTAATATTCTTAAGAACACAATCTATGTTTTGGAGATTTGTATAAATCCAATTTACTGTTATCACTAATATTTTGGAATTTCGTTTCAGAACTTAACCAAGAATATATTCCAGTTGAATCTAATTTTTTGGTTAATAAAAAGATTCTTTTATAAGTCAATTTATTTTACCTGTGTGTAGTAATCTAGTTAAAAAAAAGAAGAGTTTTGATTTTAACTGAAACTACAACGTTCTGATCTAACATCACGTTTTGAGGAATTTTCTCTGTCCTAGTACATTTTTGCCAATAAAAGAGGTAAATTTTCAAAAGGGGTTTTATCAATAAAATCAAAGTAATCGATTTATTTTTCGGACAGAGCTGCTCTTTTTTTGCTTTGAACCTAGTAATAATACATGTGTCCATAAATGTAAGTTCAAAATTGTAGATCGCTATTGTGTTAACTAAAGAGTTAAAAGATTAATTCCAACATTTATTGGCAGACTTAAGGGGACTTGTAAATGATTTCATAGCAAATAATGTTTTGTGGCAATATTTGTTGTACTCTGTGAAAGTTTTTTTTTAATTATTTTTAGTTAGTATGGATTGCGTAAATATGAATATTCAGTTAAAATTTTCAATCTATTTTTTTATTTTATATAAGCAGACTAAAGTTTTCGTTGAGATTGTGCAAAAATCATGGTTTTAGTTTAGTTACATTAAGAGAAAGTTGCCAATCCTGACAATATTCAGACAAATTTTGTAAAATGTTATGAAGACCTTCTTTAATTTCCGACAATGCAAGTATAATCTGCAAATAATAGACATCCTTATTTAGATACAATTAGTTTTAATGGTTCTGATCGAGAATTTTGAGATAATGATATCATTAATGAAGACATTAAATAATGTGGAACTCATTGAATCAACTTGTACACTCCCTCTTAATCAGAATATTATGTGATATGATTTTTGTACTTCAAGGAGGATATAGTATTTGAATAGGCTTCTGTTCTCTAACTGCCTTGTAGAAAACCTTGCCAACTCCCATATTACAAAGTTTATATACAAGTCAACCTTTTCTATAAATATTTTCTTTTTGTCTTTGTGAATACATTTATTTAACATTAAAGATTCCAAAATAAAAAAAAAAATACTGTCAAAGATTAGTTTTTTTGGGGCAAAGTTTTGGTGTGAGAAATTGTAAAAATTTGGATCAGACTTTAAAGAATTCAGAAAATGTTCCTAATGTCATATGCTTTAGTCAATGAAAGGAGATTTCATGATTGTGGATGTCGATGTTATATCGAATGCATTTACATTTCTGCATTGAAGGAACCATTCTCGTGAAGTTTTGTATCAATTCATTTCCCCGTATGTACATCTTCATCCCGGCGTCCGCGTCTACGTCCGCGTCAGCATTTAGGTATATATCTTGATAACTCTGAAAGGTAGGATCATTGAAACTTTGCATATAGATGCATCTTTCAGCTATCTCACAGCCTCCAAGAAAATTAAGTCTCTTTGACCTATAATTTCCGCTTGAACAACTTACATTCAAGTTTATCTCCGAGTTCAGATGTCAGTCACTATACATGGTAGGATCATGTAATCTTGCATATGCATACATCTCGAATGGTAGGTCAGCATCCAGGAATATTAAGTCTCTTTGGCCTATATTTTCCGCTTGAACGACTTACATTCAAGTTTATGTGCAAGTTCAGATCTCAGTCACTATACATCGTAGGATCATGTAACCTTGCATATACATGCAACTCTGTTGGTATTTCAGCATCCAGGTAAAATTAGGTCACTTTGACCTATATTTTCCGCTTGAACGACTTACATTCAAGTTTACGTCCGAGTTTAGATCTCAGTCACTATACATGGTAGAATCATGTAAACTTGCATATGCATGCATATGCATGACGGAAGATCAGTATTCAGGCAAAATTAGGTCACTTTGATCTATATTTTCTGCTTGATTGACTTACATCTAAATTTACTGAATTGAAGAGTTCAGATCTCATGTTCACTGTGCATGTTAGGTTCATGTAAACTTGCATATGCATGCATCTCTGATAGTATGTCAGCATCCAAGCAAAATTAGGTGAACTTTATAATCGTTGATTACCTATGTTTATATTATGTTTTCCCGCTTTATTGTAACTCTTAAATAGCATTTGTCCCGGTCGGCAGATTTTTTTTACCTGACCCTTGGACTAAGATATATTAGTTACAGCCTTACCCAAAGTGCGCTTTAGCCACAACTTGGCATCCATCGTCCGTGAGCTTTTCACATTTTTATCATCTTCTCAGAAACTACTCAGAAACTACCGAAGCTACACTGATTTGTGAGTACAAGGTTCTACAACAAAGATTGCTACTTTTATCCGAATACAAACATGATCGTTATTGCGAAACCAAGAAACTGTGGTTCGGGGTGAAAATTTCATGTTCCTAAAAGACCATCCAAGTGCTGGCTTTAGATTCACCTGTTGTTGTTTTCAGCCCTACGTCACAAACATGTCCGCCCCATGTGACCAAGAACATAATTTCGTGACATTTTAGGCTTTATGACGTGATGTTTCCCATACTAAGACGTGTTGAAAAGAGCTTCTGTCAATCCTTATACCAGAGCTCAGATATGGTCTGTTGAGATAATTTGAGATAATGATCTGAAAGAACGACCGGTAGTCCTTTAGAATGGACCAAACAGGTTTACCCCTCCTAGAGGGAGAGCAACACCTCGGCGCTTTCAAGACTTCCTCATAGAGATCGATAAGAGTAAGTCTACCATAAGCAATTGTTTTGCTTATATCTTTTAAAACTACAGAATCTATATTAAGTATGAAATATTTACTGTCCTTTACATTTTTTTCTATTCCGTTTTTATCTGCCCACCAAGGAACATGGTTTTAACATAAGTAGTTTCGGAAGTCATGGTCAAAACATGAAAAAGTTAATATATGTCGGACAAACGGATGACAAACGACAGACGCCAAGTAGTGACAATAGCTTCGGAATTCAGCTGAACCTTTTCAGGCCAGTAATAACGTATTTTGGCTTTCCTTTAAGAACATATTTGGTTATATTTGTTCTTTATTAGTTTTAAGCCCTATCATCTTTGAATTTATGGTCTTCCAAATGTTTAGATTTTATCTGCACTGAAGAGACATTAGTCGTCGAAATGGCCATATGCAGAAACTAAATAGTATTTTGTCGTTTGTTTGGATTTTAATACTTTTATTTTTGTTCATGTAACAAAACTTTCGAAACTGGTTGTTATCAGTTCCATCAATACAACTGATTGTGAACAAAGGAATGAAAATGATCCAAACATTCACTCAACAAACGAACAGTTATTCCAGTTGATATTAATCAACAATATCTAGTAAAATTTTTCAGGTCTTTGTGTGTGTTTAACCATACATTGGTTAATTCCATTTAACCGATACTATTAATAACAATAACATTGATATATATTTGTGAATTTTTAATTTGTAGCCTATGGAATGGAATGACGTGATATATTCATACGATGGTGAGCACTTGACGGGAAAAGTAAATGGTTTGGAAAAGAGGGAATCAGCAAAAGGTGTTTAGATTATTTCTCACATGTCCTTTCGCGTAATAGTATTTTTTTCTCTGAAAGCTTTTGAACTCAACGATGTTTTTGATTTACATATAACACATCAAAAATTTAACTATCCGCATAGGGTGAATTTTCTTTTGTTTATTTAAGTCCTGTTAGTCAATCTTAAGGTTAGCAGACAAGCTCTGCCGAGGAAAGCTTACTTCTGGACAAAATACAAAACACAAATTGTCTTAATTTAAGTATCCCATATCAGTCATGTGTCAAAATGATTTTGTTATTATAGGAAATTTTCTTTATTTTCACAAACACAAAGCGCTTTACCAGTTCTGTGTATAACATATCCGAACTCGACGTACAGCCCTTCGCAACTTCGGAGCCCTAGGCAGATTCAGTGTCTAAAAACAATGTACTACAATCATAAGGAAAATGCATTGTAATACAAGACCATGTAAGAATAAAGGTATTCTATTAAACGGGTAACATGTGAACCTAATAATTATGAATTACTTTGTCTTTATTGTCGTATAATTCAATCATTCCACGGAAAAGGATACAAATAGAAAAAAAAATACAAAAAAAATGAGGTCGCATGCAAATTTGATAGGACTGGTTATTTCAAAAAACTTATGCATATCTCCAGAATAAATATGTGAAATTTTATTCCTAGTTCCCTATTACCAATTTTCCAAAAATCGATATTTGTCGACGATAGTGTTAAATTTGTTTCGGACATCACTATACACAAATAAGTGACTAGAAAAATATGAAGTTGTACATGTATGTAAAATAAAGTACATTCTCAGGATATTTTGCAAAATTGAAATGAGTGATTTTTGACATTGACATTGAACTAAGCATATGTTTTTCTATGAATGGTATGAAAATTAGGTGTTAATTTCTGGTGTTTTTTAATAAAATTAATTTAATGGTGTCTTTATTGTGCTAATATCTTCTAATACCGTCAAAAGTTATGTTGAAGATCATCAAATTCCGCAAATATTATTGATATATAAAATCGAAATCAGGTGTTCCAAGTTTACAGGAAATATTTACTTGGGATATTTTACGAAAGGATATGGAGTAAATGAACATGAGACCATACCACATATGTTAACTCCAACTGCATTCATTTTAATGAACTGTATGGCCATTTCGGATATTTATTCCTCATCAGCAGCACTAGAACCCAAACGAAGGAAATCCATAATTTAAAAAAATATATAAAATGCATAAAACCAAAGCCTAAATTTGTTACGGACATAAGCCTAATTTAATAGATATATGAATTGCTGAAACAAAGCATATAATTTATAAGCGAACACCATAGTGACTATTTAATATGACCAAATTAAAATTTCTGAACTGAGATTGTCCCAAAACTGTCTAGAAGGTCCTATAGTTAATTGATTTACTAACTTTTGAACTTTCTTGAATTAGATTTTATTATCCATCTTCTCATTTAACGATAAATTGATGTTTGTGTTTTATTTATATTGCTTTTGTTTGGTATTCACCTCTTTTGATATTTCTTGATACGATGTATTTGTTTTGTTTCTCGTTCACATACAAAACACGTACAGCTTATCTAAAGTTTCTTTGTGCACACAAGAATATATATAATGTCCGTAATATTTTTTGCTGATGTTCGTAACGTTAATTTTCATATCGTTGCTATACTTAAACATGCAACCAACAATTATTTCAATATTTAGGTCAATTTATACTGAACAATAAATAAAAAATCTACTGAAATCCTTTTTTCAAACTTGAAAATATTACATTTATTACCATTGGGAAATTGGATTATGTCCGTAACGGGTTTTTTTCATGATAAGCACAGTTATAATAATTTAAGAACAAAATCAATGCAAGCATATTTAGCAATCGTTATAATATGTAAAATGAACATCGATTCATTTCAAATATTTTTCGGTAGATCTTTGGATTTTAGTAAGGGTAACAATTTTACAAATCCTGGAGCGGGAAATATCCATGTGAAATTTCTAGTTATGTTTGATCCGTGTTATCTCCCATTTCCTATGGTACTTGTTACATAGTAACTTTTCCAATTGTTTTCACGAAAAACACTATAAGTTGTAATAATTTTATTTCTTATATATATAGATAAAACTGAACGGTACTTGTTATATCATCGTAATTACATAGATTGTCTCATACTTTTCCATTTACTATCAGCGTTTTTCGTCAAAATTACTTCTTGTGGTGTAGTAAGAACCAATGATCACCCGGTACAATCAATGGGGAATCGATAATTAAGTGTTCTGTAATTATTTTACGTACATTATCCGTTACGGACATAACTAGTTAAGCCATTTTTAGATTATTTTTTGTGGAGCTTTGTTGTAGGAACAATGACAATCGTTTACTTGACAACAGCTTCATGTCTTACAAGTGACTAAATTACTCTTAAGTGTTGAAGGGCTCTTAAACGTGACATAATTTTTAGCACTTGTGTTATTCACAAACAGCATAAGTAAAAGGAGGATTATTGTTGCTCATGTCAAAATACACATCAAAATTTATCTAAAATAAGATAAAAACCATTTTGAAGTGTTCAATAACCAACTTCAATCTAGAAAATAAAGTATCGTTACGTACATTGTAAGCATTTCGGCGACAACAATTCCATCCATTTTACTTCTAAACATATTAATGTTGATGCAAACTGTCTTTAATTTTACATACTGCTATATATTTTGCACAAAAATAAGTAATAATTATTATCGTCGACGGATTCTTTGATGTTTAAACTATGCTAAGAAAACTTTGATAGTGAATTTTTATTGAAAAACGATGATATCTTCAAAGTTCAAAGCACTAGATCTTAGCCAAAACTCTGTGTATGGATACAATTTTAGGTTCAAAATTTTGGTGATTGCACTAATTACATACATTAATTATTATTTTGAGACCCTAAAAATAAAAACTTGTCCAAAGTTCAGCGACAGGTGTTTGTTGCAATTATAACATTTATGGTAGAATAACATTTGGACATTCTCGTCAGTTTTGAGTGTATAGTCTTCCAAAGGTTAATATTTATCTGTCTTGAAGAGACAGAGCCTCGTGGTGACTTCGGGATTAAGAACAACAATAAAAGTGTTGTTCCATTGCTTAGTTTTACCATGTATTTGTAGAGACTTCGTCTCAATTATATTTACTCCATATCCCTTAATTGTTTATAAGTTTTCAAAATGGCCATATGCTGAAACTAATTTAAAGTATGCTCTCTATTTAGTAATTTTTTCAACATATACATGTAGTCTACCATACTTCTGTAAAATTTCATTTAATTCTAGGCATTTTCCTTTTCCTGTTCGTTAGAAAAGTATAAAGCTTGGATCAAATGGTACTTAGTTTAATGAGTAATTAAGTTAATTAAACGGATAGGTCACATATTTCTAGTCGTTGCTAAGTCAGTGCTGTCGCTTTTGTTGAAAAGCTGTAGGCAGCAATCACAGATATCAAATAAGATACAAAAAGTTTAATCTATCATCTTTATACTTTAGTATGAATATCAAAAACAGTTCCTGATATTACCAAATGTACGGTATACATACTACAATGTTTGCTGGGTACGACTATTTAATTGCTTTGTTCCCATGCGCTTATCAAAACACGTAGTTTGTTGACTTATGTTGAAACATGATTTGTCGAAAAGCAAACTAACCCAGGTATATTGATTTCGATATGTCGGTTGTAAAATTGTCATTATTTTTCAGGAAACATCGAAATTCGATCTGCAGAGATGACCATAGGTCACTGTGAACGATACGGATATTTTAAGGGATTCATGGACAATGTGAGTAGAAATATTCTTCAAGATATTGTAATGTATGGTTTACACATGTTCTTGCAAGTCCTCCAAAGTACTTGAAAATATGAATTAGAAAATCATTAGGTTAAGAGTTCATATGAAAAAGAAAGGAAATGGGGTAAATGTCAAGGAGACAACATCCCATATCCAGGTTAAAACGACCCAAAACAAAGCATCTAGGGGTCACCGTACGGTCTTCAAAATTGTGTTCTGTTTAAAAACTACATTAAAAATCCATTCAATATTCATCGTCTTCGTCTCTATAAAACATAAATACCAATATTTTGGTAGTTAACGTTGAAACGATTGTACAAAAAGTTTCGTATTGCAATTTTGTAGTAAAGGGGCTTGTCTAAAGGTCGGTAACAGTTTTAGGGCAAGTCTAAAAATTACTGTATCTCGATTATCAAACATCGGTAAGGATGGCAAGCTGCGATATTTGAAAATCTTACCCCTGCCTTTAGTCCAAGGCTATGGAGATGCAAAAATGTCTAAAATAGTCATTCAACTAGAGAATTGGAGAGCTCAGTCACTATTATGTTTAAAAGTAAAGGGATAAATCCATTTTTAGCTCACCTTGCCTAACAGGCCATGTGAGCTTTTGCCATCACTATGCGTCCGTCGTCCGTCGTCCGTCGTCTGTCTGTCTGTCCGTCAACAATTTCAAATATCTTCTCCTCTGAAACCGCTGGACCAAATGTAACCAAACTTGACTTGAATCATTACCAGGGTATGGCTTCTCAAAATTGTGTTCGATTAGTCGGCTGGTCAAACAACATGGCCACCATAGCTAAAAATAGAACAAAGGGGTAAATTGCATTTTTTTTGGCTAATAACTCGAAAACCGTTACAGATTTCAAAAATCTGACAGAGTAAAAATGATCAGCATGATGAGATCTACCTATCGTGCAATATTGAAGAAAATCTGAAAACCATATCGGAGTTATAGCCCTTTTTCCGTAAAATTTTCAAAATTTTTGCATTTTTTTCAAAAAGTGTAACAGATAGTGGTCAAGACGTTCAGCATATCAAGATCTACAAACCCTGAAATTTTGAAGAATGTTCATAAACCCTTGTAGGAGTTATTGCCCTTTTTTCACCGAATTTTTAAAATTTTCGTATTTTTGGTCTTTTATTTCCAAAACTGTAGAAGATGAAGGTTAAGTGTAAAATGATGAAAAGTTTGCCATGCTGTGGCGACTTCAAAACTGGTGTGGAAAAGGTCAGTGTGAGCTGTTGCCATCACTTGGCGTCCGTTTTTCCACATTTTCATCAACCCCTCTAAAACCACCCAAGCAAATTCAACCAAACTTTACAGGAATAATGTATTGAAGGTCCAAAGATTGCTCTTTTTGTTCCGATCCGATAAAAAGCATGGTAGCCAGGGAGGAACTTTGAATTTATTTAACATAGGACCCTATGGGAAAAAACATCATTTTCATCAACTCCTGTGAAACCACTAAAGCAAATTCAACAAAACTTTACAGAAATGATGTATGGAAGGTCCTTTACGAAGAATGCCCATTTCGTTCCGATCAAATTAAAAAATGAACTTATTGAACTTATATTTAACATTAGACCTTGTGGGGAAATATCATTTTCATCATATTTTTTAAAACTATGGAAGTAAATTTAATTAAACTGTACTGTACTGAGATTGGGAATTTTATTTGGCATTTACAGAAATTGATTAGCCGATCTATCTCGAACCTTGCAATATCAAATTTTTCGTAAATTTTGTTCAAAACTAAGGAGTATCTCCGTTGTGCAAAGCACTGTCGTTAGCTGATTTTGGCTTTACATTTAGATCATATTGGTTATTTGTTCTCTATTAGTTTTTTTTTAAATATCTTTTGAGTTTATGGTCTTCCAAACGTTAAGAATTTATCTGCACTGAAGAGACATAAGTTGTTGAAATGTGCATATGCAGAAACTAAATTCACAGTAACTTCAGTATTTAGTTATTAATCTGATGCGACAAAAAGCATGGCCGCCAGCATTTAACTTTGTTTAACATTGGACACTACGGGAAAAATATCATTTTCATCATATGCTCTGAAACAATTGAAGAAAAATCTGCTATTGAGCATTTAGTCAGGTGAGCGATACAGGCTCAGTCCCTGGGCCTCTAGTTTCCCGTTCTGCAGCACTTTGATGACGTCGATGTTAAAAAATGGTCGCTCTGCTGAAGTTTCCAACGACTTAGTTTCCGTAGTTTTTCTAACGTGTCGTTTGTATTTTTGTTCATTGTTGATGATAATTTGAATACAAAATTGGAAAGAGAAATTGTAATTAATTGATGCTTCATGTAAGTAGTTTTTTTGTGCAACGTATAAAAAATATTGCTTGCCAAACGTTGGGATAACGCTATGACAACTCAGGGTCAGCTTTTTGAGAAGTTGGGCTCAACTGCATACGGCTTTTGCGTAAGTTCTCTGTAGGATGGATATCCGTAAGGAAAGACGATAAATATTGGTATGTACTACAAGTTGAGAAATCGGCCCATACGAAAATGTTTAACCTAATCATACAACTCCGAGACGGCCTTTCATCGGCAAATGAGACAAAAATCTCCAAATATTCCAACATTAATGGAAATTTGAGATTTGGGAAGGTCTTTTGTGCAAGCTTAAGAGATTAATATAAAAGTAAATATATTTAGTGCACTTGCTATTATTTGTAATTTTAAATGAATTGCAGTTTCGGTATTAAGTTGTTTTGTATTGATTTTTTCAGGTAAAAATATACAGTTGTGTACAAAATGAAATATAAATCAATGCAAGAAGATTCCTAAGATACAGAAAGTATCAAGATTGAAAGTATAGAAGAAATTTCCTCAAAAGCTAAATGTTGGAGACTGAATTACATAGAGGAATGTCTTGTGCTATCTGTTACAATAGCAATATGCACGATTTCTCAGCTAAGAACATTTACAAATATACTGTTTTATGTCACAAATGTAGCTTCCAAGGCCAGTTGGGAATGGACGTTATATTACTTAGTAGAACTCTCGTACAAAAACTTTGATGATGTTTTATTTGTATAATAAACTGTTAATATCTATCTAATGGTGAATGAAAGGATATGGAGTAAATGCACATGAGACAAAGTCTCTACAAATACATGGTAAAAAACAAGCAAAGGAACAACGCTTTTATTGTTGTTCTTCATCTTGAAGTCACCATGAGGCCTTAAACAATGAGCTTTGATCATACCTTAAATTAAGTTCAAGACAGCCCCTAGCATTGGTTTAAGTGGAATTCTTTGCTAATTGTCGAGCAACGCTACATCCATGTCTTCATTGGTCATGGGTGCGGAATTATCAGATTATTATTAGCATATTATCAGAACATTCGTTAAGAATGTTCTGATGATATGCCTTAGTATTATAGAAATTCAATAGAATTTTTACATATTAAAATTATAGCTAATAATGTTGGGCAGGGAATTTTAAAAATGGTACTGATTTCAGTTTGGATATGAAAACAAACGTCCGTCGTAATGCTATTTTCGCTAGTCTTATAACGAATGTGTTTTTTTTTTCATTACGGCAATTGTTTCAAAAATGCAAATCAATCACTTCACTGCATTTAAATTAGATTAATCTGCATGGATACGTCCTAGAACGCCAACAATTTCTATTTCGTTTAGACAACCAGTTCATGTCTGTTTGCTTTTTAGGGCTTCAATGTAAACCTTTCTATTAACAAAAAATGTGTTCTAGAAAGAAGTATTTATCGTTTAACAGATACCCAAGCTTCCATCCATCCAACACGCTTTAGTTGTAGGAGCATGATTTTGGAATGCCTTGTAGGATTAGTAGTGGACAATATGAGATCACTCTCATTGTCCACAAAAAATAAATCGATATCAACGCAAATGCTTAGATAAGGTTCTATATTAATCATCAATACAGAAAAAGATTTAGTACTGGACAAAAAGATACAAAAAATGACTGAATTGAAATACAACACAAGAGGAGAACTAAAAACAGGATAAACCAATAGAAAGAGATAGTGATTAGAATAACCCCACCCCAAGCGTCCAACCACTCTCACACCGCTTCACTACGTTTACGGTGCTCTACATTCGTGACGCTTGGAAGTAGGGTTACGGGTATGTCACAGCATGAGGAAATGAAGAGCTAATTAGTCACGGTGGGGTGCACAATAAACTAATGAAAAATTTAACGTTGACCCTATGGGAAAAACGTGGTCTAGGGTAACCCGTTTCACTACTATTAATTTCCACAGATGCCTGCTTGTCAGGTTTAGGAGAATAAACTCAGTTAGTCAGGAATTTTTTTCATTGTGTAATACCAGCTAAGTTCTCTTTATACTACATGTTAGTATATGTAATACTTTCACGTATGTAGCTTCCAGACTATGGGGTAAACAAACAACAAATAAACGTATCCAACTATATTGCGATAACCAAACTGTCATCGGTATTTTAAACAGTGGTAAAGGCAAAGACAAACTAATGCTACATTATGTCAGATAAATATGTATGCCATGTGCAAGCAATAATTCTGAGATCAGACTAGTTTATGTTGCGAGCTCCGAAAATCGATTAGATGAATGTTTATTACGGTGGGATATAGACTTAAAATACAGACGAAGACTTTCCATTTGTTTTCTTATGATTATTAATGCTACACTGAACCTGATATTCATGACAGTCTTTTTTACGACATTTATAAACATTTAAATGAATTAATATGTATTATAGATCTACTAGACCTCTCTAATGATAGTCTTCATTCACTTAGACATGGAGGAGCTATTTTTGAAGCAAATCTGAGCTAATGTTAAAACCCATGGGGATTGAAGGAGTGACTCATACCAAACGTACATTAAAATGCTAAAGTTTCAACTTTTGCTGTAACTAAGGACATGTACTCTTTATTAGAGTGAATTATCTCATGAAAGACAAACCCATCAACTTCATCTGTCCCTCTTTCCCCTTTCCTTTCTTTTTTTTCTTCTAGTGTTTTGTATTTTTGGAATTGGTGCTTTGAGATATTACATTTAAATATATGGATTTATTATATCATTTTGTGATGNATTATACCCCTTTTTGGCCCCCTTTTCTGAAACGGGTGGGGCCATAAACCCGAAAATAAAACCCGGGATAGCCATTATGCCAAGAAACCACATACTGAAATTTGAAGATGATCCGTCCACTAGGAACAAAGTTATGCTGGCCGCAGACGCCGACGCCGACGCCGACGACGAGGACTGCGCCATAACATAATACGACCGCAAAATTTTTGCGGTCGTATAAAAATGCAAATCAATCACTTCACTGCATTTAAATTAGATTAATCTGCATGGATACGTCCTAGAACGCCAACAATTTCTATTTCGTTTAGACAATCAGTTCATGTCTGTTTGCTTTTTAGGGCTTCAATGTAAACCTTTCTATTAACAAAAAATGTGTTCTAGAAAGAAGTATTTATCGTTTAACAGATACCCAAGCTTCCATCCATCCAACACGCTTTAGTTGTAGGAGCATGATTTTGGAATGCCTTGCAGGATTAGTGGTGGACAATATGAGATCACTCTCATTGTCCACAAAAAATAAATCGATATCAACGCAAATGCTTAGATAAGGTTCTATATTAATCATCAAAACAGAAAAAAGATTTAGTACTGGACAAAATGATAAAAAAAAAAATGACTGAATTGAAATACAACACAAGAGGAGAACTAAAAACAGGATAAACCAATAGAAAGAAATAGTAATTAGAATACTGAACTTGGTATGCCCCACCCCAAGCGTCCCACCGCTCTCACACCGCTTAACTACGTTTACGGTGCTCTACATTCGTGACGCTTGGAAGTAGGGTTACTGGTATGTCAAAGTAAAAGGCTTAATAACATTGACTGGGATACCAACAGCATGAGGAAATGAAGAGCTAATTAGTCACGGTTGGGTGCACAATAAACTAATGAAAAATTTAACATTAACCCTATGGGAAAAATGGTCTAGTGTAACCCGTTTCACTACTATTAATTTCCCACAGATGCCTGCTTGTCAGGATTAGGGGAATAAACTCAGTTAGTCAGGAATTTCTATCCCCGCACTTTCGAATGAAAGTTCGGGGATATTGTCGTTGGCCTCGTCCGTCCGTCCGTCTGTCCGTCCGTCCGTCACACATCCTTGCGACGCGAACTCCTCCTACATTTTTGGATTTAGGGTTTTAATTTTGTTATAGAACTGTTGCATATATGCTGCAGATGCGCAATAAGCTTTCGGATTTTTGATATTGGTCTTGGTGCAAACAAGAGGCCCCAAGATGTCCATTTTGACACATGTGGCATGCGACGCGAACTCCTCCTACATTTTTGGATTAAGAGTTTTAATTTTGTTGTAGAATTGTTGCATATGGTCTGTAGATGCGCAATAAGCTTTCGGATTTTTGATATCTATCTTGATGCAAACAAGAGGCCCCAAGATGTCGATTTGACAAAGACCACAAAATGTGGATTGTGACACATATGGCATGCGACGCAAACTCATCCTACATTTTTGGATTTATGGATTAAATTTTGTTGTTGAATTGTTGCATATAGTCTGTAGATGCGCAATAAGCTTTCAGAATTTTGATTCCGGTTCCAACTTTGGTAAATTTCCTGAAAATGTCAAAGACTGATATTTTTGGACATTTTGGCATATAATCTTATATTTTGGCAAGTATTTGGAAAAAATAAAAATTCTGCAATCTTAGAATTCGACAATGTGATTCCAATTTTGGTAAATTTCCTGAAAGTCTCAAAGACCACTTATTTTTTGGAATTCTACCTAGCAACCATACTTTAAGCATTTGTTTCCATCAGGGCAATCATTTTCACCAATTGAATTTCAAAAATATTTGATTCCAATTTTGGTAAATTTCCTGAAAGTGTCAAAGACCACATATTTTTTGAAATTCTACCTAGCAACCAAACTCTTAGGGTTTGTTTTCATTAGGGCAATCATTTTCACCAATTGAATTTCAAGAATATTTGATTCCAATTTTGGTAAATTTCCTGAAAGTGTCAAAGACCACATATTTTTTGGAATTCTACATTGAAACCATAGTTAAAAATTTGTTAGAATTAGAAGAAACATTTCACAAACTTGATTTCCAAAATATATGATTCCAAGTTTGGTAAAATTCCTGAAAGTCTCAAAGACTACTTATTTTTTGGAATTCTGCCTAACAACCATATATTCTTTAATACCTTATGGTAAAAATAGTGACTGTCAATAGTTTAATTTCAAAAATGTTAAGAAAAATTATTCCCAGGGTCTATAGCTGTTTTCTGTGTCAAACAGGGGGGTGCGGGGATCACTGTCGTTTCCGACAGTCCTTACTCTAGTTTTCATTGTGTAATACCAGCTAAGTTCTCTTTATACTACATGTTAGTATATGTAATACTTTCACGTATGTAGCTTCCAGACTATGGGGTAAACAAACAACAAATAAACGTATCCAACTATATTGTGATAACCAAACTGTCATCGGTATTTTAAACAGTGGTAAAGGCAAAGACAAACTAATGCTACATTATGTCAGATAAATATGTATGCCATGTGCAAGCAATAATTCTGAGATCAGACTAGTTTATGTTGCGAGCTCCGAAAATCGATTAGATGAATGTTTATTACGGTGGGATATAGACTTAAAATACAGACGAAGACTTTCCCATTTGTTTTCTTATGATTATTAATGCTACACTGAACTTGATATTCATGACAGTCTCTTTTACGACATTAACAAACATTTAAATGAATTAATATGTATTATAGATCTACCATGAAAGAGATCTACTATTAATGACGGAGTAAAGAGTGTTAAGAGAGCAGCACTCCGACCAGGAACCAGGAAAAATATAAAGACTATAAGTTCGATATGTATCTACATTTTCTGCTTATAGTGAAGTACTTTGCAAAATATGCTTATTCTTATCCAAAAATTTTGATAGTACAACCTCGGTTAAAAATTACATCTAGAGTATTAAAACCTTCAGCAAACCTTGGAGTCATGATATTTGCGCAAATTTTAGCAGATTTGTTTCTTTATTCGCATGAAGCCAGGTTCATACAAGGGATACAATAAGCTAGCCAAGTCCTTGAATTTCAGTTTCCGTTATATAGATGATGTTCCGTCATTGAACAATCCTCAATTTAGGGATAACCTTCATCTTATATACACAAGTGAACTCGAAATTAAAGAGACCACTGATACACCATCATCAGCATCATACCTGGACCTATACCTCTACATTAACAACTCTGGACATCTGAAAACTAAACTTTACGACAAGCGTGATGATTTCGACTTTCCAATAGTGAACTACTCGTTTAAGCAGTAATATTCTCACATCTCCGGCATATGGCGTGTACATTTCACAACTCATTCGCTATTGGCGTGTTTGTAGTTTGTTCAGCGATTTTGTCAACAGAGCTTAATTACTGTCTCAAAAACTTATACGTCAAGGGTATGTTCAGTCACTGTTGCAATTGTCACCACAGAAATTTTACGGTCGTCACCACGATTTGACAGGCCGTTACAATGTTTCTTTTTCACAAATGAAAATAGATATCTTTGGATAGTTCCGGAGTTTATTTCCAGACTGACTAACACCGACTGTGACAAACCGGACTTTTTACTGGCAGTGTGACGGGTGCAACGCGTGGAGCAGATCATGTCTACCCTTCCAGAACACCTGATGATAACTCAGTTTTTATAGGGGTTCATACTGCTAGTGCTTGATATTTAACTCTGTCCTATTTTAATTTGTTACATGTTATTCCTGATGATGCAATGAGCCATATTATTGCAATTCCAAATTGCAACTCAGATCCAAAGTTAGTTCCTGTTACTGAACATAAGCTTTCTTCCTTGTTCAAAATGTTACTTTTTAAGTACTATTTAGACCTCTCTAATGATAGTCTTCATTCACTTAGACATGGAGGAGCTATTTTTGAAGCAAATCTGAGCTAATGTTAAAACCCATGGGGATTGTAGGAGTGACTCATACCAAACGTACATTAAAATGCTTAAGTTTCATCTTTTGCTGTAACTAAGGACATGTACTCTTTATTAGAGTGAATTATCTCATGAAAGACAAACCCCTCAACTTCATCTGTCCCTCTTTCCCCTTTCCTTTCTTTTTTTTCTTCTAGTGTTTTGTATTTTTGGAATTGGTGCTTTGAGATATTACATTTAAATATATAGATTTATTATATCATTTTGGGATGTATATTATATTATAGTTGATATTAGGTATCATTAAAGCACCCTTATCCAAACACTAGATTTGAGTTTCAAGTGTGGACAATGGAAGATCACTCTCAATGTCCCTAAATGAAGATTGGAGCCTCTGGTTACTAGTATATATGGAAATCTCCAGTCAGGAGATAGAATTATTGTTGTTTTATTCGGCCAGAATTATTGTTGTTTTGTTCGGAGCGGCAACATGCCGCTTTTGAGAGAAAAAAAGTTCTCAGTGTTATTTTTTTCTTCACATTTATATATTGCATTAAAATATCTGGATTTATTATAACACATTGTGATGCATATTATATGATAGTTGACATTAGTTATCATTAAAGCACCCTTATCCATACACTAGATGTAAATTTCAATTATACCTATATAGCTGATGCATAAAAAATATGATTTTTTGGTCACAAGGTCAAATATCATACTTACATAAACAGATATAAAGTTTTATATTCAATAATTCTGGTACACCTTTTCATTTCAATGATATGTTAGGGTATAAGAGGACACCAATTGAGTTAAGGGTCATTATCTTCATTGTATTCTACCTTACAATAGATATTGCTTATGAGTTGCTACCATACACTACCGCAACTGAAGGGGAGATTTGGCAAAGCATAAACACTTGCTTTTTAAATGTCTTTACCAAGTCAGCTAGGACCATTGCGGTTTAAAACTTTTCCAATGGTTTTGAGCCTGCTTTTTTGCCCTTTTGATTTCTTCTTCTTAAAATTATGTTTGGAAATTTTGTTATTACCATTATTTGGTTAAAGCTGGGACTAATATTACAGGGATTTGAAACATTCACACTTCTTATAATTTCGGTGTCTCGGCAGATTTACCTGTAAATCGTCGTATTTTTTGGCATTTCTCTGTTGAAACATAGGAAAGTTTTAATACACTTTACAGCTACATTTTTCACCGATTTTAATACAGAGTACACCATTTTATAGAAAAAAGATTGCTTAAAATCATAGTATAGCTTTTGTAAAATAAATTAATTCCAAAGTACACAAACTTTGCTTTAAAAGTTGGATAATTTTGGATTTTTTTAGAAATATACCGCGAAATTTTACACTTCATAACGTTTTTTTCAGTACACTTTTTATTTTCCCCAAAATATTTAATGCTACAAATTTTATATGATTGAAAAGATGAAACTTCGATTCGAATCATGGTATATTTTTCTTTAAATTTAGTTGAAAATTTAGTATTAAAATACACAGGGAAAAGTTTAGTGTTTGAACTCCAAAATTATTTCTAAAAATTGCATGAGCGTGGTCACATCAGTCAAAATTTATCAGCACTGTTAAAAAATTTTCCTGCATAAATTATATATGGCTATAAAGCCAATATAAAGAGCTTTATCCTGGTAATTGTACGATGGAATTTGACATGTAAACTAGCGAGTTAAAGTTAGCCAATTTTCTTTATTTGCATTTTTCTGACGCTCATTAATCATCGATAACTGTCGTTTCTCGATAATTTTACGACCTCTTTACACAAGAAAACAACCCATGGTGAATTTATTATCCATTTTTAATGAGAATTTCATTGTAGTTTGAATGAAAAATTAATGTTGTAAATATGCGATAAATCAGCTTTTCGGCAAATTTTTCAGAATGATTTTATGCTGAGTAAATCAAAAGTTACAACCGAAAATCGTAGCCGGGACCCCGATTTTTATTCGATCACACTGGTTTGTTAAATAGTTTCAAATCCCTGTAATATTAGTCCCAGGTTAAAGGTCATGGTGACAATTAATTACAGAAATAGATTTATTTCTACTTAAAAGTCAGGACCATTGCGGTCGACAATTTTGCCGGTGGTTTCCACCTGATTTGTCTTTTAGTCTCTTGACCACTGTGTTCGGTAATTTTGTTATTATCCCCATTTGTATCCGAACAAAGATTTAAGCCTTTCTTAGCACATCATGGATTTCTGTTATCAAACTTTAGAGAGGATTATTTATAAGGAAGGTTAGCTCAGTTTTTTTCTAGTTCTTATTGAATAAATATTTCCAGTCATTATGGATGCACGATCGGTTGTATAACATTATTGGTGAAACATTGCACAAATCTATATCTGATCATGTTAAATCGATTATACTTACATTTTACATATGGTTAAACGATATATTGTATCTTCTAAGAAACCTCTAATGCCATAATATTATAGTTTTTGTCTCGCCTGCACCTAGTGTTGGATCGACACATAGAAATTTACACTCGTTTGTCTCACGCGAACCTGAAAAACACCTGTTTTGCAGGGGACTATCAAAGGACTATTGTGACCAAGTTTGGTTCCGATTGGCTCAGTTCAGAGATCTTTGAACGTGTTATCTCACAGGGTCCAATGTTAAAACTATGTTTCCGGCTGGCAGCAATCTTGGATATCACATGGACTTGAAAAACACCCTTTTTGCAAGAGACCAACCAAGGACTATTGTGGCCAAGTTTGGTTTCAATTGGCCGTATGTTTCAGAGGAGAAGATCTTTGAATGTGTTTTTTCCATAGGTCCAATTTTACAACTATGTTTCCCGCTGGCGGCCATCTTTGATTTAGCGCGAACCTGAAAAACACCCTTTTTATGAGGGACCACCAAAGAACTATTGTGGCCAAGTTTGTACAAATTGGTTCAGAAGTTTTAGAGAAGATCCTTGAACGTGTTTTCCCATAGGGACCAATGTTACAGCTATATTTCCTGCTGGCGGCCATCTTGGATATCTCGCTGCCCTGAAAAACACCTTTTTTCAAGAAATCACCAAAGGACTATTGTGGCCAAATTTGGTACCAACTAGACATCGGAGAGATGGCAGCCATCTCTATGGGCCCGCTGTATATAAGTGCAAATTTTAAAGTGTGTGGACACAATACAGGTGTGGACACAATACAGGTATGGACACAGTACAAGTGTGGACACAACACAAGTATGGACACAATCATATCATCAAGATATAAACAGAAATATCCAAAAGCAATAATCTGTAAATTGAAGACAAAGGTCAAGGTCAAAGGTCACCAATTATTGTTCATGACATATTGTCTTGAAGTGATCTATCTGCATGCAAAATATCAAAAGCCTTTCTCAAAAGACAAAAAAGATATAGACTGCACACGATTTGTTATGAGAAAAGCAAAAATCTGGCATTAACAAAAAGGTCAAGGTCAAAGCTCACCATTCATGGTTCATGACACATCGTCTTGAAGCGATCTATCTACTTGAAAAATATCAAAAGCCTATCTCAAAAGACAACAAGAGGAAAGCTGTCAATGTGACAGCAAACCGGGTTTTCTTTCACATGGACAGTATATCATACACATGGGTTGACCCTGAATATTTGAAATGTACAAGTGTATAATTTTTATTAATTTTCCATGTTAAACCTTCCACCAAAGTAGCCTTTTTCTGAAAGTTCAGCAACTTGGATTTTAATCAAAATGGAAAATCAAAGTACTGTGCACGCCTCTGATACAGGTACAAATGATCTGCAAAATAAAAACTTCCTATCTATTAATCTGTAGGATATTTGTTCCGGACAAAGGTGGTACCCTATTGTTAAAAAATTGACGTAAAAATGACTAAGTTCAACAACTGATATTTTTTACATAAATTATCAAAAATCAAAATCAGAGTACCATGCACATCTTTAATATATGTACAATTGATCTGCGAAATAAAAACTTCCTGTCTCAAATACTGTAGGAGATTTGCTCCGGACAATGGTGGTACCCTATTGTTAAAAAATTGACGTAAAAATGACTAAGTTCAACTACTGATATTTTTTACATAAATTATCTAAAATCAAAATCAAAGTACCAAACACATCTTTGATATATGTCCAATTGATCTGCAATATAAAAACTTCCTGTCTCAAATACTGTAGGAGATTTGCTCCGGACAAAGGGGTTACCCTATTGTTAAAAATTTGACGTAAAAATGACTAAGTTCAACAACTGATATTTTTTACATTAATTATCAAAAATCAAAATTAAAGTACCATGCACACCTTTGATATATGTACAATTAATCTGCAAAATAAAAACTTCCTGTCTCAAATACTGTAGGAGATTTGCTCCGGACAAATGATGTACCCATTTGGCAGCCGCCCGCCCGCCGCCCGCCAGCCATTTTCTCCTTTTAATAACCGGATTTTTCCGATGGTAACCCGGTTAAAAAAAGATATAGCCTGAACACGACTTGTCATTAGAAAAGCAAAAATCTGACCTTGAAGATAAATGTCAAGGTCAAAGGTCACCAATAATGGTTCAGTACACATCGTCTTGAAGTGATCATCTATCTACTTGCAAAATATCAAAAGCGTATCTCAAAAGACAAAAAAAGATATAGCCCGGACACGACTTTGTTACGGACGGACGGACGGATGGACAGAGCGATTACTATAGGGCGTCCGCCACTATGTGGCGGGCCCTAATTAGTTCAGCAGTTTCAGAGAAGATCTTTGAACCTGTTTTCCCGTAGGGTCAAATGTAAAAACCATGTTTCCTGCTGGCGGCCATCTTGAATATAACCTGGATCTGAAATAAAAACACCTTTTTAAAGGGATCACCAAAGGACTATTATGACCAAATTTGGCGCGAATTGTCTCAGTAGTTTCATAGAAGATCTGTAAACGTGTTTTCCAATAGGGTCCAATGTTAAAACTATGTTTCCCGCTGGCGACCATCTTTTATATCCGCGGACCTGAAAAACACATTTTGTGTAAGGGACCACCCAAGGACTATTGTGGCCAAGTTTTGTTCCAATTGGCCCAGTAGTTTCAGAGGAGAAGATCCATTAATGTGTTTTCCCGTAGAGTCCAATGATAAAATATGTTCCTCACTGGCAGCTTTGTTGGATATAGTGTGAACCTGAAAAAACACCTTTTCTAAGGGACCACCCAAAGACTATTGTGGCCAAGTTTGGTACCAATTGGCTGAGTAGTTTCAGAGAAGAAGAACTTTGAACGTGTTTTCCCGTAGAGTCCAATGTTAACTATGTTTCCGGCTGGAAGTCATCTTGAATATCGCGCTGACCTGATAAACTCCTTTTTGTGGAAGGGACCATCCAAAGACTATTGTGGCCAAGTTTGGTTCCAACTGACCCTGTAGTTTCAGAGAAGGTTTTGAATGCGTTTTCCCATTGGGTCCGATTTTAAAACTATGTTTCCCGTTGGTGGCCATGTTTGATATAGAGCTTACGTGAAAAAGGCCTTTTTTGTAGGCGACCTCCAAAGGACTATTATGGCCAAGTTTGGTGCTAATTAGTTCAGTAGTTTCAGGGAAGATCTTTGAATGTGTTTCCCATGGGTCCATTTTTAAAACCATGTTTCCCGCTGGCGGCAATCTTGGATATCGTGCGGACCTGAAAAACACCTTTTTTTTTAAAGTGACCACCCATAGACTATTGTGCCCAAGTTTGGTTTCAATTGGCCCAGCACTTTCAGAGGAGAAGATCTTAGCTAACGCCAGACGGACGGACGGACGACGGACGCAAAATGATGGCAAAAGCTCAACCTGGCATAAGCCAGTTGAGGTAAAAATGGGAGGGGCCACAAAATCCAAAACCAACCCTAGCCTTCCTTTTTATGCCAAGGATAAAATTTCATAAGGATTGATCTACTTGAACTTGAGTTATTGACCAAAAACAACAGTGTCTACAGACAACGACGCCGACAACAACGCTGACAACGACGCTGACAACTACGACAACGCCATACCATAATACACACTCAATTCTTTTGCAGTCGTATAAGAATACACAGCTAGTCCATCACCTGCCCGATCTCTGTCCTTGCTCAAAACATGAGGATCAGAAATAAGCAAATCGTTTGAAGATATCGTCATTTAGATATCGTCTGGTCTCAGTAAAAAAAAATGTCAAAATATCTCAGTACGCGAAAAATACCTGAAATGTTATTCCTTATGCTCCTTGTGTTAAAGTGAAATATAGTTATTATTCTACTGCTGATGTCACCTTCAGGGTCGTGATTTCTTTCTACATTACCACATAAAAGTAACAGTTTAGAAAACAAATATTTTCAATATATACACATTAGTAATTAAACAATTTTACACAATATATTTTAAGCACATCGAATAGATACTGAAAATTCATAAAAATAAAAAACTTTTCCTGGAAACTTGATTCATACTGCTGTAAAATAAACCCATAGCTACTCTAGTTTCCTCACCATTCATTGAAGATCTTAAGGTGGCTTTGAGTTGTTATTGCTCCCCTTTGGGTCGGTGGCTCTTTGACACATTCCCCGTTTCCCTTCTTTTTTCTTGTTTGGTTTTAATTGGCTCAGCAGTTTCACAAGAGATTATTTTTGAAATTGTTACAGGACGACGACGATGCAACTAAGATCTGTAGTGTAGGCAATGTTACTAAAATCCTACATTTGTTTAAAATGACCATCATGCTTGCATGGCTAGTTCATATCATATTGATGTATGAAATGGTTTTCAAAAAGTAACAATTTATAAAATTGTCCCATTTGGTCCTATGTTAAACTTTATTCCAAGGTGGCGGTCATCTTGGATGATATAGGAACCTGTCATAAATATGTATAAATTGTAGCTGAACACTTCTGTTATTTAAATTTAACCTCTATCTCAAATCGTTTTTGAAATGTAAGACAAAATGTATAAAATTAAGAATTTGACAAATAAATGACAATAACCCATACATAGGTATTTAGATTTGCTTCAAAATTTCTAAGTGGGTAGAGCTTGGTATGCTGAACATTTTTCTAATTTAAAGTTGACTTCTGTCATTTATAGTTTTTCCAATAAAAATATCTTAAACTTTTGAAAATTGTACGGAAAAAGGGCAATAATTCCAAGATGGGTTTATGGATTTTCTTCAAAATTGCACATTGTGTCCCGTGATATTTGATATCTGTAACGGTTTTTGACTTGTGTGCAAAAACCAGCAATTTACCCCTGTGTTCTATTTTTTAGCAACAGCAGCCATTTTGTTTGGTCATCTGACTAATCGAACACAACTTTGAAACTACATACCCTGGTAATGCTTCTGGCAAAGTTTTGAAACAATTGGCTCAGCAGTTTCAGAGGACAAAAATTTAAATTTTAGAACAGGTGAGCTAAAATGTATAGAATTAGTGAAATTTCAAAGAAAAAAGGGCAAGAACTGGTTGTTATTTTTCAAAATTGGAGGACATGTAGATCTTACTACGCTGACCATTTTTGTGATTTAAACTTCGGTTATAACTTCTATGATTTTCAATATATAAGACAATCAAAGTACTGAAGTACTGTTTACTCGCAGTTCCGTTGGAATGGGTAAGCATATCTCCAAAATGAATGATGTTCCAGTATTATATAAAAAAATAAGATTAATGTGAATATTGTTTTGACCAAACGCTTTTTACTTTTTTTATTTTGTAGCTTATATAGATAACAAGTCCATTTTGTAAACATATGTGTAAGCCTGTCCTTATGCAAGATATCTGTGGAAACCTCTTGATAATTTCTGAACCTCAGCTCTAATTTAACTCTCATTACTTTATGTAGACGAACTATCACATTATATCTAAAATCTTGCCCTAAACCAATTTCTTCCTATACAGTAAGCAATGCGACATATCTTCAGCTGAAGCTGTATTGGTCAGCTTGATTCATCGATATTGCAATATCAAGATCTTCTGATACAGTATTATGGAAAGAATTGAAATTTACTCCTCAAAGTCAAAGACACTCATTGCGAACAAAGGTAATTGATGTACTATGTGATGTAAATGCTTATTGCTCATTGTTAAAATCCGTGGTGAGTCAAAAATGAAAATCAACATTTTAGCATTGTTGTGCTGTTTGATTTGCATATATCCATATTTTGAAAACAGTATAATTGATCGTATATCATACATTTAAAGAGGTAGATATTATAAAATATACAGAGAACAGCATTCTTTAATGTCACGAAATAGGAATTTTTTTTTCATTGTCAAAAAATAAAGGATTTTCTTTACCCTAATAAACTGATAATTTTAACCTTACGACCAAGATGGTACAGTTCAGTAAAGTGAAATGTTATTTCTATGGCAATTCTCTTTAACGCGAAAATATTGTACATAATTGTCTATTCTAAATGAAATAAGATCAATTTCAAAGTTCATTTTTGTTGAAAAGAGTATTTTTAAGCTCCTAATTATGTAACCTTTTAAGGGCATAGTTGTCATGAGGACATGTAAACAACGATGTTTTCACAGAAAAAATAAACAAAATTCTAACCATTTCAACTTCTGATAGTAACACGACTCCTAAGATAATATTCGTTGTCTTATTTATCAATGGCAATACAAATTTTAATGTGTTGCTAGCCCAGTTTATTACATTTAATGCGTCTGAATCCTAGAATCTCAATCTGATCTAATTATGCATGAAAGATCGATAATATGCCCGTTGATCCTTTGGTGAATTTGTATGCCACTCGTCTCGACATGCTGTCAATTGCTTATGTTGCATGCCAAATTTAAATTAACCCCATTCAGTCCTACAGATGTTTATGTTACATAACTTAATACCATGAATACTGAATAAACTATCATCTGGCTAATTTTTCGGGGTGAATGATGTACGAGATGGGGACACTGCACAAAACAAATAAATCTAATCATAAATGAACAAATAATCCAAAAATCTTAATTTTTAAATGAGGAACCAAAGATCGTGGTAAAAATTGAGCTGAAAATACAATTCGCGATAAAATGTGTTTTTCAATGCAATGAATAGAATACCGTCAATGAAAAAAACTTTCACCACAGTAGTAAGCTGCACACGGTCGGAGCTGCATAAATATTATATCAGATTATAACTCTACACTATCATGCCACTTGAATAATATATCTGGGTATATTGATATAAATTTTTCGTTACAATCGAAAAGGTGCACTTATTGACCCCCCCCCNTTTCCGGTGATACTTCCAATAGTTTTATGCACCTTTTGTGCTCATAATCTTTAATTTTTCCAACCAACATGTTTTCTTTTCTACGGGGAAATAGACTAGTTTGTAGGGGAAAGAAACTATTTGCGGTATACTGTTATCTCCGGTATATCAAAATTTCAAATTTTTTGACAAAACGAAAAAAACTTTTGTGTTTGTTTTCACCACAAAACCGGCAAAAACCTACCCACACGCGGACGCAAAACAGAGAAAAACACAACTTTGGCCTAATTATGCATGAAAGATCGATAATATGCCCGTTGATCCTTTGGTGAATTTGTATGCCACTCGTCTCGACATGCTGTCAATTGCTTATGTTGCATGCCAAATTTAAATTAACCCCATTCAGTCCTACAGATGTTTATGTTACATAACTTAATACCATGAATACTGAATAAACTATCATCTGGCTAATT